>JABFQC010003542.1:0-13929 GCA_022817085.1 Psilanteris sp. ZL-2020 | reverse complement strand
GTATTTTATAATGTAACTTTTTTCTACGTGATAAGAGTATATTGTATGTAAATAGACGAGTTTATATTCTATAAACACCTTTCAAATAATTCACTACATAATTTGTTTTTATTATTTTCTTTATGAATAAAATGTTATTTATGTAAGTTATATATCAGTGAACTAAAGAATAATTATATAAAACGTTTTATGTGGTTATATACATTCTTCATATCCATACATTTAAATGAAATTCTCTGAATAAAGTTTAAAAGTAACGTATTATGTACATAAAATGTTGTTTCATTTGACAGCTGTTATTAAAAAAGATGACAAAATATTATACTACAATATGATATTTTTTAACTTGATATTAATTTTTATAAGATATAAAATTAAATATAATGAATAATATATGTATATAGTGTTTATTATATGTAATAAGTTTCAGTTTTCTTAAATACAAATCAATTGTACGCTTTTATATAATGAAATATTTTTCTACGTTTTGTTACATTTATATATTTTAAATATATCATTCACTTCTACCATAAAGTATATATTTCTAATGTTTATATAACATAATTGCTTTTTGATCATTCTTTATAATAACATTCTTTGATTGCATTCAATTCATATGTAACAATTATATATTGTTAATTATAATTGGTAGTGTTTAAGTAGTTGAAAAATGATTAACATCAAACAAATAAAACGAATTTGCCCACATTATTTAAATAGAATTATAATTTACGAATAAAAAGTTTCATTATCCAAAGTACTTATTCTTGATGGACAAGACAATTTTGTTCTCATTTTGATTCACGTAATTAACATTTTAAAATCTTTTCTGGGAATAAATTTCGAAGGTTTAAGAGTATATAGAAAAATGCCGTGAAAAATTAACTTTTTAGGGCGACTTACTGTATGTAATGCATAAATAATAAATTTGATATCTTGAAATACAATAATAAGTTACAAGCAACAATTTGTTACATTTTAAACACAACTTTAATCAATTCAATCGTATTAACATCATTTTGTGACTATTTCATTATAAAGTTAATTAAAATGTTTAAATTGAAAAATCGTATTTTGTATATCTTTTTTTATTGTCTCCCGAGGCAATTTTGCATCAAATATTTATCATTCTTATCCTTTGCAGTGTAGCTTTCTTGGCCGGTAGATTTCTTCTTCGTCCTTTTTAGCTCTTTTTTCCAATTTATAGCACGTGCATTTTTTGCCTCGGGTTTCTTTTTCTTTTTCCATTTTGAGTGCTATACAAGTACTGCGAAGTCTAAAAAACTTTTCGCACGCCAAACTGAAAGTTTCATTCGTGACTTTACAAACGTCACTTGTGATTTTATGACGTAATCTGCGAAAGTGATTTTTCATTTGAATTTTATACTGCAGAAAGTATTTTAATGCCTTAAAATCATTACCACATTCGAGTTCAACGTACATTCGTTTCATGCGTGTATGATTAATCAACTATGACTTTTTAACTTAATAAACGCTCTTCGGCATTTTTATACGCAACAAATGACACGACGACAACGCTTCGTAGTATTTGCATCTCGGAATGAAACTGTTTATATTTAACTATCCTTCAACAAAGATTATGAAACGGAATAATTTAGATACTTTCAATTGTAAATCCGTTTGAATCTTTGTACGCTTCTTAATCGTTCTAATTTACATTTTTAATTGAAATTCTCGTCATTATTAGTCAAAACTTGAATAAACACTCGTAACAAGTTTCAAACCATTTTGTATTTACAAAGTTTGTAATCAACTCTCTGCAATTAACATTTATAACGAATTATTATTACGAATGAATAAAATAATTTAAGAGTATATATATGTACATATAAAAATAAAATGGTTTATATAAAAAATGTTATACAATATATTCATGAACAACATTTGTTATATTATTCTACACGTATTATACAAGTACGTCTTCGTTGGGGCTTATTTTTATATATACAAATTGCGACGAATTGTTAAGTAAGTCTCTAAGCAATTCAAGAACATAATTCGCTTTTGAGCTGGTTTTAATTCGCTCAATTAATTTCTCCTTAAATACCATAATGGAGGGCAATTTTCAAACATAATGCAAAATTATACGGTATTATTTATAACATATATAAAGCGACACTGTTGCATTTAATAATTCGAAATTACTATATAAATTAAAATTGCATTTCTATTTTCAGCATAGTTAATATTTGCAGGCAGTGCATCAGATACGTGTGAGCGGTCGTAAAATATTAAGTGCATAAACAATGGTACGAGCATTAGTATACATGCGTGGCAATAATTTTACGGGTATCCGATTTCACATTACCTCCCATTCAAAATTATCAGCATAACCTTGAACTACATTCCGATATCTTTTGGTAGCTGAGAACAAAGTATTTAACATACAAATTGTTATGCATTCATTTTATAACACAAATCATATTTTCAGGAAGGACATTTCATTCGTAAAAGCTTATTATACCGGCATTAAAATCAAATGCTAGGAATTGATAAAAACGATAAAGGGGGGTATTCAATGCAGACAAATAATTTTAAATGGTGTAAAATAATACCGTAAACTCAAACTTTACGATAAACTTTTAACTGCATTGCTTTAGAACCAATCGTGAATGAATTAATCATTCCATTATAATATCGTTATGAGAATATAATTATTATTCAAATCCTTATTAAACGTGCATTTATACATTGAGAGAAATAAATTACGAATAATTACTATTTATATCATTAATTTGGAAGCATAAGAGAAAACGTATAATATTGACTATTTTGAAGAGAAATATATATTATGATAAAGTAGTATTTTTCTATGTTAAAAAATTTACTTTTTTCTTTTAAAAACAGTAAATATTATGCTTTTTCTTTTATGGTTCCAAATTAAGGATATAAAAATAGTCATTTTTCGTCATTTATTTCTCTCAGTGTAAAGAACTTATAAATTTGACTATTATTTTTATTTATCTTTCATATAGAAACGTGTTTTTGTGTTTCTTTATTTATGGAAAATAGAGTAGAGAAGAGAAGCAGTAGAGTAAAGAATAAAACAAACCCCGCTGAATCCATACACAATCTTAATTGTAAGTGTACTTAATACATATTTTAATTATTGTATTGTCATGATTTACGTGTTATCTGATCGAATTTTTGTGATGAATAATGAAAGATGAATAAATATTTTGATTTCAAGTATATAATATATAGTGAATAAAAGTCGGCTATCGTGATATTTAACAATTTTAATAATCATTGTATTATATTTATAGAATTAAGATTGAAATATATATATATATATATATATATATATATATATATATATATATATATATATATATAAAATCATTCAAGTTGAAAACTAAAACTAATTATACACATTACTTTGTGTTGTTTCATATACACTTGAGCTCGTTGAACGGATCGCCTGTCCCTAAAAAGGGCCGTTATTTAAGGGTGTTCATTCAAAAATGCATATTTCCACCCATTTGTGGCATTATTGCATTCACAAGCATTTTAGCGTAAAGATGAACGCTCTGAAAAACTTAAATTTATAATTGAAATCATCATGGTTTGAATTTTTTTTAATAGTTTTTAAAAATTTTGAAATATTTAATTGTAAGTTTGAAAGCAGTAATGTAAAAAGGGGGTGGAAATATGCGTTTTTGAATGACCGCATTTTTATATAACGTATCTTTTTAAAGCCACGTGATGTACAAAATCCAACCAACAACCCCTATGTCATGCACACTGGGTAATGTTAATGTTGGTGAATATAGAAATGTTATAGAAATTCAGTATTTATAATTAGGTGCGATATTAAAATTATTGGAAAAACAATGTACGTCAAACTTAAAATGCGCATAATTTTATTTACTTATTATATTAAGATCATGATTTCTGTATAAACATTATAAGAGAACAAAATTGCAGATGCCATAAACCGATTTTTAAAATTCGGTTTTTATTTTCCATTAGAAATGTAAAAACATCGAAACTTTTATATAATTAAAAACCCATGATTGAAAAAGTGTGTGGGAGGAGTGGAAACAAAGTAAAATTCAAAGATTTAAACCACACACTGAGAAAAATGTTTGGTTAGCATAACCAATCAATATTGTTGATTTCGTGGACAACCAAATAGTATAATTATATAATAATCATTTATGATGTAGTTTGCAGATCAAAACGCAGAGAAATTATATTTAAGAAATCGCAATATAAATAGTAAAACTAGGATACTCTTGCAAATCTGATAAAAATAACTATATTGTATAATAAAAAATGCTACATAAATTGAATTAATTATTATGTGTACTGATTATTTTACTATATAATATAGTAATTTTTATCAGATTTGCTAGAGTATCCTACTTTTACTAATTATATTGAGATTTTCTAAATATAATTTTTCTCCGTGTAAGTGGTTATTACAACTATACTATTCGGTTGTCCACGTAATCAACAGTATTGGTTAGTTATGCTGATCGAACTTTTGTCTCAGTGAAGGTAAACAATTTTTGATGTCGTTGCTTCATTCAAATTTAACATTTAATTACAGGGTTTCAAAAATCACAATATTTAATAATATTTAAAATAATAAAAATAAAAAGGAATAAAAATATTTAACATAAGAACATTTTTATGGTTTTTTAATATTTTTATATATATTATAGGTTTATATTATTTCTGTTCAAAAGATAAAAAATGATACAATACCCGAGGTGAAATTTAACCCCTACTTATCACTTATAAGTTATCGAAATTGTATAAAAATACCACCTACTTAGCCCCTAAAAACGGCCGAAATTTCCCGTTTTTTTAATAAGAGCAGTTATCTAGGGGTTATTTGGGAAACGTTCTAGAACCATCTAGGTCTTAAGTAGGTCTTATATGTCTTAAAAAGGACCTAATATTCGAGTTTAAGCAGTTAAATATGTTAAAGAGTGCCAATGAAGGTTCTGTAGGGATAGTATAGGACTAAAATTTCGTCTCGGGCAGTATTCACCACACGAAAAGTAAAATCTTCGACCAATTTATGTAGTAAAATTACCGTAGCCTTGTTATATCATGTTAGAAAACATTTAATTTCTTCATAATATATATGTTTATAAAAGCTTCGTTTACTAACCATGCATTGTATAAGATTGTTCATATATTGATCAGCCTTCTATGGTTAATACACATTATTTTAAAATTTACTTATATCTACCTCCTACGTAAAACGTATACACCACAATATATAGATTATCAAGCAAACTGAAACATCAAAACAATCAAATCATTAATTAATATCAAAACTGCAGTGATTTTTGCTAAGGTAAAATTTTCGTAAAATATATTCTTGTGCGCGTTCAATGCACAGCTGGTGACGTGTTAACATACATTTTAATTAAAAATATCAACCTTAATTGATTTTGTTAAGATTTTAAAAGACATGACTATACTATAAGAGTAATCGGTTTATGTATAGGGAATGAGTATTTTAAATTTCAAATATTTTTTACTGAATTATTTAAAAAATAAACAATGTAAAATATTTATAACGGTATATATAAACATTCTCGTATATTATGAATATTTTATAAAATATGTATACTAAATTAATGTAATATATTTTTAATAGTCTATTTTTTATGTCAAATTTTATTCTCACCATTTTTGCTATTGCGTATTTGGCTTTGTCTTTGAGTTAAGTCGTATTAAAATTAAAATGAAATATTACCTACTCGACAAAAGTGAATAATTTCAATTTGGATGTGCTTAACATTGCTTGTAATTTAAATGTGGATCAACTTTACAATAAGCAGCATTATGATGAAAAATCATGAATATATATATACGTATTAATTAAACTGTCTTATCACCTGCGAGAAAATAGTGTTTTCGTGTGTTATGTGAAGACTAGACTTTTGTTAACATTTTATGTTAATCTGAAAATAAATGAAGTTTATCCATACTTTGGTATGTATATATTTGTTCACCATTAATTAACATAACTTTTAGCACAAAAAATAATATTATGCCTTTAAAATATATATCTAAAGTCTTTGTAATATTTTAAATATACAAAAAATAAATAAGTCTTTAAAACAAATTAAATAAAATATAACTGTAATATACTTATATAAATTTATAATCTAGTAAACAATTAAAATATCATATGCGACTTTATATTTGTTATATATATTATAAATAGTATTATAATGTATAAAACATAATTTGATATTTACCAAACATAATAAATAATGCAAATAATTTAATTATATGTTTGTAACGTGAAATTGCATTAGATATTCAAATTATACAATTACAAAAATATAAATTATATGCTGAGCTAATCTGATGCTAACTCCGAGAACTGATTAGATTATTTAGTTAAAGATGGTAAAACTTTTCAAATTTATCATTTAGTTCGTGGTATAAAATATGAACACACATTAAAGAAATGTTAAGAAAATAGAAACTAAAACAGAGTGTTGAAACATAGTTTGAATCATTGCCAAATGGCTATAGCTGTTATTAACTTCCAACGAAAAAGTAACTTGCAACAAATGTAAAATTATATGATGAAAAGTATAATAACAAAAGTTTATTACATACAAATTGAAGTGGTCTACTGAAAATCATTTTTTTCATTCATAATCGTTTGCATAAATTAGACAAAAATCTAAATTTATACATCTTGAATTCAGAATAATTACCCAAATTTAATTTATTTCAAATGAACAGAGATTAACTATGCATAGAAATAATTGAATCAGTGTCAATGTTGGAAATGAAATTAATTGTAAAGTCATTATAATATTTAGTTTTTTATATGACTTTAATGAATAGTAATTTTAATGAACGATGAAAACATTGTTATAATTAAAGAATTTAATTATGTAATTAATAACTTAAATGAATTATGGTATGTAATTTATGTATTAAGTTTTAGCGCATATATGGCACGAATTTTCGTGTAGACGGATATTCACTTACAAGGTTATATAGTACGATATATAAAAAAACATATATATGTAGTTGTAGTTAACGATTTTTGATAGTAGAAAATAAGACCAAAATATATAATTTGATTCACTGATATTTTTGTCTACTTTCTTTTATTTATATATTTATTATGCAGTTAAAGATGTAAACTTTTTGTAAAGATGATTCTAGTTATATTATATTATATTATATTATATTATATTATATTATATTATAATTATTTATATTACATTAAACTATTATTATACCTATTAATTAATGTTATACTTATACTATAAAATGTATTATTGTTTTAATTTTGTATTAAAAATAATTCTAATGCAGTTAATCGTAACAAGGCTGTGTAATTAACTATAAGATAATTTATATTTTATACGTGTATAATTAATTTTTTTTCAAGCAATGCAGTACTACCAATCAAATTGTAATAGTACTATATCAAAATTAATAATAATAAGTAATCATGTGTAACGATTTATCGTTTTCTTATCTAGTCAATATCATTTCTACCACATTTTTATAAAATAAATATCAATAAACAATGAAACGTTTTCTTTGAAGGCTTTTTACGTATAACAAATTGACAAAAATAACGAGAAAAATAGTATTAAAATTGTATATATATATATATATATATATATCATTTAAGAATTATCAAAAATTAATAATATTCCATATCTCATAAAATTAAGCATAATCTCTGACAATGTTCATGATTACTTTAAAATTATAAAGAAGATTATTAATTATTTGCGTATAAGATTTTTGCACTGTAGGCATTAAAAATTTAATACAAATTATAGAATTATAAAAACACTTTAACATGAAATTCTTTGATTTTATGTTTAAGTATATTTATTTACATAATTTTCACTTAGCTTTAATTACCGTTAATTTATGTCACTGCATATATATATGAAGTAATGTTTTATCGTTTTCTGCGTTTTCTGAAGTTCATAGATTTTTTTATAAAATCGTAGACGCGTTTATTATATACAATACATTTTAATAATTATAAAAATAAGCGTTTAATAATAACCATATCGTATAGTAAATTTTCATGACAAAAATTAAATAAATTTGTTAATGCGTCTTTTTAATTATAATCTTTTAATATATGGTCTTATTAAAACGTGAAAAATATAAATTGTACATCAGAAAATTTTAACTGTATAGTCTAATCAAGTAAAATTGTTATATATATTGGGTATCAGAAGTTAAATTATTTTCTTAATTAAATCTAAGAATAATTAAATTTTCAGTTATATGATAAAGTATATAGAATATTATAATGGTCTTCGTGGTCAAATATACTGCAATTTTAATTTGTTATGGTAATGGTATTATAATGAATTTCAGTATATATTGATTAAATTTTTACCATATTCTAACATTTAACATTTGAAGTATAAAACTTGATTATATGTGTACTTATGACTTATATTGATTTACTTTTCATATTTTATGTATTTGTATTCTTAATTATTTGTATTCACAAGAATTGACATTTGTTGATTATCTTTTCCAACATAAGAAAGTTTGTACAAATCTATTTATTTCTCTTAGGACCGTAAATTTATTTTTTAAATTATAAAGAAATGGAATTTAATAATACACGTAATATATATATATAGATATATATATATGTATATTATGTATATAATTTTGTTTTAATTATCATATATAATAAGAGAATTTTAGGATTAATAAAGAAATAGGAAAATATTTTTGATGCTATATATAAAGTCTACAATATAGAAAATAACATCTTATAAACAAATACATAAATATATATAACGATAAAAGTATATACATTTAAAAAAAAGAAATATTATATAAATAATTTTAATAGAATATAATACACTTCAATTTTCTTGATTTATATAACTACCTTATGCAGTAAATAGTAAGCTATTTAATTGTACATATATTGAAATATTTTATTCTTTATATATACATTCAGTGAAAACAACTTTTCTAGTTTAGAAATGAATAAATTCTGGTTTTATATAATGTTTGCGAAATCTTTCTTTTGATAATTTGAATTCAAATTTAAACAAAAACGCAGTATTGAGTTGGAGCGATGCAATTGTTTGTAATTAGTAAATGTTTAGTTGCAGTAATTGAAATGAAATATTGTTTTATGTTAAGAATATTTTTCATCCAGTGGTTATTATTTTTTATATCGAATTACTATAATATATAGTTATTAAACAAATATTTATTACAGGATTATAATTATTCGTATACTTATTTTTGTCATGTATTCATAATAAAATTTTATATATATTCTTATGCCAACCTTAACATCTTTGTAATAAATTATAATTATCAACGCAATATTATAGATAATATTTTAAATTGTTTAAAATGTCTTCTTGATATTTTGATAATTTGAACAGTTCTTTTCTTTCATCCGTCTAATTCAGTTGAAAATATGTATAGTTTGTTTTTTAATAGTCTTGATTATGATATTAAATTGATAGTTCCATTATTATATCGTATATAATCATTCATATATATGTAACGATATCATAATAATTTATTTTTTAATTTAATTAAAATTAACCGATTTGTCGAAGATTAAAAGCGGATTCTAAATGTTATAGATCTTATAGAGCAATTGATCAGACTATAATCAGGGTGTAATGCAGAGCAGCGACGTGGGTCCGATTAAGCAATTCCGATTGTTATCGAATCAATTTCGATTGGAGTATTATTTTACCTCTATTTTGAATAAAGTCAACCTAACATTCATTTATAAATTAAGTTTCAATTTGTAAATTGAAAAAAATATCAAATGTATTCTATTATTATTATTATTATTATTATTATTATTACTATCATTATTTCATATAAATTAAAATATATGTTATAATATACACAAAATTTACACATTTAAAACTTGATTTAAATACTAAATTATATTGACTGAATATTATTAAATTAGTAATAAATTATTAAGCTAAATTTGTACTGCTTTAAATAAATCATTTATAACTAGCATTATAACTACTTTAGTAATTTATCATTTAACTATTATTCAATTCAATATTGAAAAAATAATATGTTATAAAAGTATTATATAATGAGTATAGAAATAGAGTTTAAAACAGATGTATGGAATATTGCTTATACTAAAACTAATTTGTATTTAAATCAAATAGAATATAGAGATATTAAAAACAGAACAGTTTAATTTAATAAAACAAATGAATCATTAAAACATCCATTCAATATAAAGTTAAGAAAACATATAAATTCATATATTGAAGAAGTTTTTTTATAGTAGTGAAATTCAACTTGAGGTTTTGTAGCTTGCAATAGGACGCCTTGTCAATACAAACATAATTTTAATATGCGTTGAATTATTTTCTAACGTTATTAGCCTATTCATTTAATATAAATTCTTAAGTACTATGTTTTATATAGAATTCGATTTATTTTGATTATACTGATGTCTGTGAAGATATTTCAATTTCATAAGTAAGAAACTTTTCAAAGCGAATTATTATTTTTGAAATAATAATGAATAGTTAATAGAAATTAACTAAATCATCACAATCAAAAAGTAACCTCAAATTTTATAATTTCAAAATCCAAAACGAGACGACATTTTTTGTATGAAATTATAAAATTACATTAAATTTAGCGAACTCTTTCAGATTTTTCATTCGATGAACGAAAGCAAATTTTTTAATAGAAAAACACCACTATACAAACTTACAAAGTAAATTTCCTTCATGTTAAATCAGAAGGTTTCAAATTATATAAAAAATGGATTTTTTTAATCTCATGAACAGTAATTTCCGCTTAACCCATTAATGCCCAAGCCTCGCTCAGCCTAGATATTATCAAACTGTATATAGAATTCATAACATTTTGAATCATGTTTGCGATTTATTTCCGGTATTATTTTCGATTCTATTTGTTTAAATCATCGGTATTTTTAACAACAAATAACGGCAATGGATTCATTGTTATAAAATAATTAGTTTTCATTATTATAACTTTTGATTGTACGTATTGCTCAACAATTGTGTAAAAAATGGTATTTAAAAAAATACAAATAATTTCTTTTTTCAATAAACTATATATGAATCTCCTATTCAGTTTGCGGCTATCTATAGGCAGTTACATGGTTAAATATTATATAAATATTTAAACATATAAAGTAAATGTTCATCGCGTTTTTGATACAAAATAAATTTTGATCTGTACTGTACATGTAGTATTTGCAAATACAAACTTCACATTTGTAATAGTAATATAAATAGTATTATATTTCACCACATACTATCATTTTATAAAAAGAATTACCCCATAAACCATATGATATTAGAGAACTATTCGTCCCAATGCATTTGTATTTCCTGTAGCACGAAAGTCTTATGGTGCTCGAAAGTACCCAATAGTCCGACCCTGTGCTACCACTCTCTAAGGAACAAAGTTTTGATAGTGATTTAGCGCGGAAAGCAGCATTCTACAAGACATTCGTGCGGAAGTAAGTATAC
Source organism: Psilanteris sp. ZL-2020 (assembly GCA_022817085.1). Taxonomy (NCBI): domain Eukaryota; kingdom Metazoa; phylum Arthropoda; class Insecta; order Hymenoptera; family Scelionidae; genus Psilanteris; species Psilanteris sp. ZL-2020. The sequence continues at coordinate 2,407 of JABFQC010003542.1, read as the reverse complement.
TAACGCATCGGGAATATATAGACACGTATACAGTTTTAACGTTTTGGTAACAAAAATATAAATACTTTTTAATTAAAAACTATACAGAATTAAAATAATCCTTTCATCTTAAATACAAAATAATCATTTTATAATCCATTTGGTTATAGTCTCTCATTTTTTCGTAGATATTTCACTGCTAAAAATATGTGTCTTATTTAAGACACAAAGTGAATTAAAGAAGACGCCTAAGAGTCTTAATCAAATGCAGAATATCATGTATTAAGAAAGCTGGTGACTTAAATAAGTCACTTCGTGTCTTAAAAAAGTTACATTTAAGACACTTTTTCTAGCAGTGTTATGATATATAAAAATGTATAATTTTTTTTGTTTAAGATACTACGGTTGTGTTTAAGAAAACATATTTTACTTTACTTTCAGATTTTTAATTCTGTAACTTTAATTAGAAGTTTCGGTTATTTAATTAATATGGAACTTTTATAAATAAAGGCTACCTAATGGAAGAACTATGTGAATGTAATAATTGTTGACATATTTTTAGGATCAGTTTCCTCAATTTTTTATATTGGGTTTTTATAGTTCATTAGAAGGGTTATATTACAATCTTCAACGTTAAATATAAATTTAATTTAAAAAATAGTTTTTTAGATCTTGTAATATGATACTGAATACAATATGTAATAAAATAATCGCTTCTTATTTATTGAACGCACCCCTGAAGAGAATAAACTACTGTAACTTATTACAAGAAGGACTATTGATTCCACTCCAAAATAGTCTTCTACTAGTGTATTACTGAATCATTCTCCAGTACATATCTCTGCAAACCCTTAAAATGTTAAATGGTAATTCCAATTTTACCTGCATCAGCTAATTATAGACTGATAAATTGATTTTTCACTAAACTCATTTAAAAATATTACTTTTTTATTTTGTACATTTTCCTTGTGCGAAAGTTTTTTGATAAACAATTTATTAGATCCCGAGTCGAAATTCATACTCTAATTTAAACCTCGAAACGTCTAAAATTTCCCGTTTAGGGTCAAATGGATTCAATATAGGTCCTATCAAAAGATACATTAAAAGTAAATTAAGTACGAAAAATAGAAAACAATATAATTTTGAATAATAAAACATTATATTTCTTGCTAAGATATGTAAATATCTACTGTGAAAAGTTTAAACTAATAGGTTTAGAATTTTGAATTATTTAATAATCTTAATAAAATAAATGCATAACAAATAAAAAATAGAGGCTGTAAAGTTTGAAAGGAGGGTTAAAATTATAATATCAAATCTTGAACCTATTTTCAATCTCTTTAACCTAAACGGAAAATTTTAGACGTTCCGTGGTTTAAAATAGAGTCTACATTACCATTTACCTTTAACATTTTTGAAGCTAAATTTTTAGGTTCAAAATAGTATTAAATTTCGACTAGGGATATTAGAACTTACCCATGCAAAAAATACCGCAATGACTTATAGTAATTAATACTGAATGATGTCGTAGAAATTATCATTATTTTCGGCATTAAATGACTTTAAAATCATTATTCAGGATATTGCTTATAATCAATATGCTTTTATATATATAGCTTATAAGCATGCTTATAAGAGGTTTAGCTATCTATGTATAGACTTGGGACGAATTTGAAGAATTGAACATTGAAACTACTATTTCGGGAATGTTTATGTTCATAACTGGACCACCAGCCAATGTGCTAAATTTGAACAAATTTCAAGCATTTTCATTTTTTGGCCAAAAACGCCATTTTTTAATGTATACCTTTCGATTTTTTCAAAAAATGGCAAAAAATGACTTTTGCATAATCAATCTCAGATGACTTTTTATCGATTACTGGTCGGATTCTCATGTCTAAAAGCGTACTTTTAAACGATATAATTGAATTACTTGCAACTGGTACACAGGAACGTATATTTCCTGAAAAATTTTAATTTTTCAGTATCATCATTTTTGACTTTAAATGACTCTGAAATCATTATTTAGGGTATTTCCCTACTCTTAATGAATCTAACTATCGATGTGCAGAGTTTGAACGAGTTTTAAGAATTTTCATTTTTTGGCCAAAAATGCCATTTTTTTAATGTATACCCCTTTCGATTTTTTCAAAAAATGGCAAAAAATGACTTTTGCATAATCAATCTCAGATGACTTTTTATCAATTACTGGTCGGATTCTCATGTCTAAAAGTGTACTTTAAAACGATATAATTGAATTACTTGCAACTGGTACACAGGAACGTGACGCTGCCGAAGAATTTTAATTTTTCAGTATCGTCATTTTTGACTTTACATGACTCTGAAATCATTATTTAGGGTATTTCCCTACTCTTAATGAATCTAACTAACGATGTGCAGAGTTTTGACGAGTTTTAATAATTTCCAT
>JABFQC010003541.1:0-13930 GCA_022817085.1 Psilanteris sp. ZL-2020 | reverse complement strand
GTTCTAATATGGCCCAAGTATCGTGGTATAAAGGAAAAACAAAACTTGAGGTACCATCATCGTGTTCCAGATTAAAATATAATTAAGACATTTTTTTACGAATTAAATATTTATTTTTCGAATATTTTTACACGTTACAGGATGGAGAAATGTTCAGTATATCTAAGGACATGTCTGGTGTTTGTCGATTAACATTAAAAATAGCCAAGCTTGAAGATAGTGGCGAATATACTTGCAAAATTAACAAACAAACAGATAAGACAGACACCATACTTGAAATTATTGGTAAGATTAGTTTTTATTTAATATTTTGAACATTTAAAGTATAAATCACAAATATTAATTGCAATGATTTTATTTGTAGAATATCCTTACAAATTCGTTAAGGTATTGAAACACCAACAAGCTGTGGAAAAAGAAACAATAACGTTACTTTGTGAATTAGATGATGCAGCAGGTGACGTCAAATGGTTTAAGGGTGATCAAGAGATTCAGTCAGATAAAAGGTAAACTTATACACTGAAAAAACTAAGAGATAATCATTTCTATTTAAATGGTAAACTTGTATTCATTATTTAGATTTTAATGAATATGTAATTTTACAATATAGTTTTCATTATAATTTTTTATAATAACGTAATTATTAAGTATATGTTTCTTGGTAATAAGTAATATATATTAAATAAAAATATACAAGTTTATTATATTCTATAGTAATAAACCAAATATATGAATTTCAGAGTTCAAATTAAAGAAGAAGGTCGAAAGAGGAAACTAATCATAAAGGATGCTAAAGTAACAGATGCAGGACTTTATTCTTGCGTGTCTAATGCAGATAAAACTGAAGCAGAACTTATTGTAAACTGTACGTTATATTTTATTATAAAATAATGTATTATTTTTATTATTATCAATTGACAATTGTTAATTATATGAATAATTCTTATTTTACAGATCTTAATCGTTTCAATAAAAAACTTAAGGATACAGTAGCTATCGAAAGAGAAAAGGTGGTTCTGGATGTTGAATTACAAGACACCACTGCTCCTGCTGTCTTTTTCTTTAACGGTGAAAAGATTAAGCCTTCTGAAAGAATTGAAATAAAAAATCTTGGTGGTGGCAAGCACCAACTTATTTTCAATAAAGTCGAAATGACCGACGATGGCGAAATTACTTGTGAAAGTGGTGAATTAAAGAGCAATTGTAAACTTACAGTTAAGAAGGGCGAAAGCAAGCCAATTGTAGATATTCCCGATAAAATTGAAGGGCCTTGCAGTGCACCTATTTTCTTCGAAATTCCGTATAAAAGTAAGTACAACTCTGTTATAAAAATTATAACTCTAAAATATATTACAATTAGGTTGATTTTGTTTAACTGTAAATTACTTTTAAATTTATCCAAAGATATTTGTATTAATAACAAAAAATGTTTATAACCTTTTTAATTTAAATACTTAATTTTTTTTAATATAAAAACAAGCAATAACACATTGGTTATGATTTTAGTTGAAGGAACGAAACAAAGCCAGGTAGAAGCAAAATTAATGAAAGATGGAAAAGCTCTACCATTAAAAGACGTAGAAGTCGTTGTAGGTGAAGAAAAAGTAACGTACAAAATCAAAAAACCACAACATGACCTCACTGGTGTTTACCAAATTAAAATAGGCAATGCGCAAGGTGAAGAAATTAAGGATGTTTTTATTAACATGCAAGGTAAACTTAATACATATTGACTAAACTAAAAATGATAATATATTTTACTGAACCTTAATAATACCTAATTCAATTCACAGACGTTCCGACTCCGCCCGAAGATGTAGATGTAACGGATGTTTTTGCAACATCTTGCGTAGTTTCATGGAAACCAGTCAAAGATGATGGTGGTGCACCTATAACAAAATATATTGTTGAACGACTTGATATGAGTTTGAAAGCTCAATGGGACAGCGTAGGTGAAGTTATGCCGGGAGAAAAATTGGTTTGCAAAGTAGAAGATTTAGTAGCTAAGAAACAGTACAAATTCAGAATTCGCGCTGTCAATAAAATTGGTTCTAGTGAACCTGCTCTCTTTGGAAAACCCGTGTTAGCTAAAGATCCTTGGGGTTAGTATATAACTTAATTTTTTATTAAATTATTTAAAACACAGTTATTTCAATACTATTATATAATGAAAATATTATTATTTTAAATTCAGATGAACCTGGAAAACCAACTAACGTTGAAGTTGTCGATTGGGACAAAGACCATGCGGATTTGAAATGGGTGAAACCAGAAAACGATGGTGGAGCTCCTATTACAGGTTATATTATTGAGTTTAAAGAAAAATTCGGTAAAGAGTGGGAATGTGGAAAAACCATTGAAGGTGACATTACCAAAGCTACTATTGATGGTTTAAAAGAAGGTACCCAATACGAATTCCGTATTAGAGCTGTCAACAAAGGTGGACCTGGAGAACCTTCTGACGCTACTAAACCAATTATTGCTAAGTGCCGATTTGTTAAACCATTTATCGTGGGTGATGGTTTGACGAACCTTGTAGTCAAAAAGGGACAAGTTATTAAATATGATATTAAGTATGATGGCGAGCCAGAACCAGAAGTTCATTGGTATATTGGAGAAAAAGAATTAGTCCAAGATGCTGCTGAAAGAATTACAATTGATAAATATGAACGTAATACAGTTCTTACCATACGTAAAACTACAAGACAAGACTCTGGAAAATATAAACTAGTTTTGACGAATAGTTCGGGAACAACTGAAAGCAAAGCTGAAGTCGTGGTCTTAGGTTAGTATAGTATTAATAGTCGAACAATTACATGTAATTATTAAACGAGTAATATATAGCAAATCAGTTCATTTTGTGAGGAAAATATCTAACACAGAAACATGTCTTTAAAAAGATTTAATAAAATTCATATAGTATTAAATACGTTACTTTATATACTAAAGTACAAACACTTCAGAAATTTTATTGTAAATTAAAATAAAAATTTTTCATTTGAAAACGTCATTTAAATTATTATTTACTCTTTATATTTCATATTTTGTGTATGTAACTATACATGATAAATTCTATATTACATTCCTATAATTCTTTGTAGATAAACCATCGATACCAATTGGACCATTGAAAGCCGAAGAAGTTCGTGCTGATCATATTACAGTTAAATGGCAAAAACCAGCTGATAATGGTGGTACTGATATTACCGGATATGTTTTGGAAAAAATGGACACTGACACAGGAAGATGGATTCCAGCTGGCGAAGTTGGTCCCAATGAAAATACCTTCACTTTCCAGGGACTAACGCCGCAAAAGAAATACAAATTACGTGTGAAAGCAGTTAACAAAGAAGGAGAATCTGAACCTTTAGAAACTGATGAAGCAATAGTTGCTAAAAATCCTTACGGTATTAAATATTATTTAAAAAACATACACTGTTGTAAACATATTAAATTTACTAAGTAATCAAACACTTATAAAAATTATGATTTTAGATGAACCTGGTAAACCAGGAAAACCAGAAATATTTGATTATGATAATATGAGCGTGTCGCTAAAATGGGCTAAACCTGACAGTGACGGAGGCAGACCAATTACACATTATGTTGTGGAAATGAAAGACAAATTCTCACCAGATTGGACAGAATGTGCAAAAACAACCGATGATAATCCTCAAGTAAAAGTAGAAGGACTTAAAGAAAAAATGGTGTATCAATTTAGAGTCCGTGCTGTCAATAAAGCAGGATCTGGTTCACCTAGTGAACCAACAGATAATCATCTTTGCAAACATAAGAATTGTATGATACTTTATATAATCTTACTTTAAGTACTTAAAACATTATAATATTTTTAATAATAATATTTTTTTTCAGTGAGACCTATGATTGATCGTACAAACTTCAAGTCTGTAATAATAAAAGCAGGGCGCACACATAAATGGTCTGTTGATGTTACCGGTGAGCCTCCTCCAACATGCAAATGGATCTGGAGAGATAACATTCCTCTTACAAATACCGAACGTATAAAAATTGATAACGTTGATTACCATACAGAATTCTCTTTAATAAATGCAACGCGTAAAGATACTGGAAAGTATACTTTAATTGCTGAGAATGCTAATGGTAAAGATCAAGAAACAGTGGAACTGACTGTTCTCGGTAAGAATTTGTCCTTAATTATAAATATTATCAAAATTAATTTCATTCGCATTAACTTAATAATAAAAATTTAATTTTTATTCAAAGGAAAACCCGATAAACCTAAAGGTCCACTAGTTGTATCTGATGTTACTAATACAACTGCGAAAGTTAAGTGGGAGAAACCTGAAGATGATGGAGGTTGTCCTATCAAAGAATATGAGATTGAAAAGATGGATACGAAAACTGGAAAATGGGTACGCGTCGGAAAAATACCTGGTGATGCAATTGATACAGAATTCCAGGTTACAGGATTAAATCCTGGCAGTGAATATAAATTCCGCGTTACAGCTGTAAATGATGAAGGAGATTCTGAACCGCTCGAAAGTGATCGTCCTATAATTGCTAAAAACCCATTCGGTACAGATAATTTTACTATTTATTTGTTATAAATTAAAACTTAATAGTATAGCATATAATAAGCCCTAAGTATCATTTCTGATTTCATAACTTTTGCAAACTTAAGTAACTGAACAAAAATATTTTATATATAAATTTTGTATAGTTTAAAAGAAAAACGATTTCTTATTATAATTTGAGATAAATTGTATAAATATTAACAAAACAATTTATTTCAGTAATAGAACTTTATTATTGTCAATATTAGATATTTAAATAATACATTATTTTTAAACTTTATAGATGAGCCACTGAAACCAGGTACACCTGAAATAACTGATTATGATAATGAATCAGTTAGCTTAAAATGGGCACCGCCAGCATCAGACGGAGGTGCTCCAATTGAAAAATATATAATTGAGAAAAAAGATAGATATAAACCAGATTGGGAAAAAGCTATCGAAGTACCTGGTCATGTATTAGAAGGCAAAGTGCCAGATTTAAAAGAAAAAGGAGAATATCAATTTAGAGTTATTGCGATTAACAAAGCTGGTCCATCGCCACCTTCAGATGCATCAAAAATGCAAATTTGCAGGCACAAAGCACGTAAGTATTATCGTAATATATTCTTTTATTAACTATTCTTTATATTAAACTTTTATTGTTTCTAATAATTATTTTTCGTAATGTATTAAAATTTGTCATTTTTATATAGTTAAACCCCGCATTGACAGAACAAATCTTAAAAATATTGTTGTTCGGGCGGGTAAACCAATCAAGTTTGATGTGGATGTAAGAGGAGAACCGCCACCAGAAACTACATGGTATCAAAAAGATACTGAAATGAAGACAGCTGATAATGTTGAAATTATTAACGTTGAATATAATACGAAACTTAATATCGTCGACAGTGTACGAAAAAATACTGGTTTATGGAAAATCAAGGCAGTAAATGCACATGGTCAAGATGAAGCTGAAGTAGAAATTACTGTACTTTGTAAGTAATTAGGCTAATAATATATATTAATACGAATTATTACAATAAAAAAGATCAAAAGCAGAAATATAAAACAGTAAACTTATTCATTTTTTACACAATATTACATAATATTAATTTTTTTATTAGCTTGTCCAAGCAAACCAATGGGTCCACTTAAAGTCACTGATGTAACAAAGAATGGATGCCACTTGGAATGGAAAAAACCAGAAGATGATGGTGGTAAACCAATCACTGGTTACCAAGTGGAGAAACTCGACAAATCTACAGGCCGTTGGGTTCCTGTTGGACGTACAAATGACACTGAAATGGATGTAAAAGGACTTCAAGAAGGTCACGACTATGAATTTAGAGTTAAAGCTATCAATGAAGAAGGTGAATCTGAACCTTTAACGACAGACACATCTATCACCGCTAAAAATCCATTTGGTAAGTAATAGTTTTGTTATAACATTTACTTTCATCAAATCTTAGTTAAATGTTACGATATATATATCTAGACTTGGCTGGTAAACCTGGAGTACCTGAGTTTGAAGACTGGGATGTAGACCGAGTTGATCTGAAATGGGAACCACCTAAAAACGATGGTGGTGCGCCTATCACGGGTTATATTATTGAAAAGAAAGAAAAGTTTACTAGTCATTGGGAAGAAGCAGTTGTCACAGATTCTCCACAACCTAGAGGAAGAGTTCCTGGGCTCAAAGAAGGAGCAACTTATCAATTCAGAGTACGTGCTGTTAACAAAGCAGGACCGTCTGAACCAAGTGAACCAACGAAACCTCACATTGCTAAAGCTCGATTCCGTAAGTATTTTTATTATTTGTTAGCAAATTTTATTTAAAAAATATGTGGAATAATATTTATTATATTTTCAAATTTTAGTTAAACCATGGATCAACCGAGAAAAATTGCATACAGTTAAAATAAGAGCAGGACAATCAGCGAAATTAGATGTTGATGTTAAGGGTGAACCACCTCCAACTATTACCTGGCATCTCGGAGCCAAACCTTTATCAACTAGTGCTAATATTAAAATAGATAATGAAGATTATAATACCAAATTCACATTATCTAATACTAGTCGAAAGGATACTGGCAAATATACAATTAAAGCGGTTAATGATTCTGGACAAGATGAAGCTGAAGTCGAGATCATCGTGCTTGGTATTTGTTTTTCAAAGATGTTTTTTCTACTTTTTTTATATGTTATATTAAATATTATGTATCAAAAGTTTCCAGCGTTTATTTTCACACGAAAATGTAAAGAAGCATTAATAGTATTTTATCTTATCCGAAGAAGTTCATTCTAGAATGATTGCCTAATATTACTAATCGAAAGTTTTTTTTGAGCTGCTGCAACCTCAATTATTTCTTAAATGATTTTTATATTTCCTATATAATGTTTCATATTTGTTTACTTTTATATGTGAAAATAAATGTTGGAAACTTCTGATACATTAAATATATTAATAATTATATTGTGTAAAATCAATTATGTTTATAATTGAATACAAACCTTTTATTAGATTTTAAACATTGTGTATATATCACAAATTTATTATTTTGCTAAATAGATAAACCTGGCAAGCCCGAAGGACCTCTAGAAGTTACCGATGTCCATAAAGAAGGATGTAAATTGAAATGGAAAAAACCAAAAGATGATGGTGGTTTGCCATTGTCAAGTTATGTCGTAGAAAAAATGGATATTACAACTGGAAGATGGGTTCCTGCAGGTATTGTAGATCCAGAAAAAACTGAACATACTATAACCGGCTTAGAACCAGGTCATAAATATGAGTTCCGTGTTAAGGCTGTTAATGAAGAAGGAGAATCTGAGCCTTTGCAAACGGATACTGCCATTTTAGCTAAAAATCCATATGGTAATACTTTCTTTCATACCTAATAACTAACAGTCGTGAACTTATTTTCTTTATATTTAAATACGTAACTATATAATATATATATATATATATATATATCAATATAAAACAAATAAACAATTTTTAGTTATATATTACATACATTTATTATACATACAGACATTCCTGCTCCTCCTGGATTACCTGAAATTATTGACTGGTCTGAACATATGGTAAAACTTAAATGGGAACCACCAATTAGAGATGGCGGTTCTCCAATTACTGGTTATATTATTGAATGTAAAGATAAATTTGGATCTAGTTATATTAAATGCGCTGAAGTTGAAGGTCCTGTATGCACTGGAACCGTTCAAAAACTTGAAGAAGGAAATCAATATCAGTTTAGAGTGCGAGCTGTAAATAAAGCTGGTCCTAGCGAACCCAGTGAAGCTACTAATCCGCACACAGCTAAAGCTCGATGGTGTAAGTTTAACAATATATAAATTCCAAAAGTCTTTGTTTGTTAAAATATTACTATAGAAATATAATATAAATTTAAAATATTTTATTATAATAATACAAAATATAATAAACTTGGTACTTATTAATGAATTTACATTTTATTTTACAGTGAAACCATACATAGATCGCACAAACTTAGAACACATCACGATTAAAGTTGGTTTAACTCTTTCGTTGGATGTTAATATTATTGGTGAACCACCACCAACTGTAACATGGTCCTTTAAAGGCAAAGAGATTGTTTCTGATGATCAAATTCGTATTGATAATGTCGATTACAATACGAAATTCTTTATTTTAAAGACTAAACGAATTCATACTGGTTGTTATACTATAAAAGCTAAAAATGAAGTAGGTGAAGATGTGGCTGAAGTTAATGTAACAGTCCTTGGAAAGCCAAGTAAACCTAAGGTAAATAATTCATTTAAATTTTTAAAATATTTATATACAATAAAAATTATTTTAACATTATTTATAACAATAATGTCATTACATATATCAATTTAATTATTCCAGGGTCCATTAGAGGTTTCAAACGTTACAAAGCATGGCTGCAAGTTAAAGTGGGATAAACCAGAAGATGATGGAGGTTCACCTGTTGAATATTATGAAATCGAAAAACTGGATCCTATGTCTGGTCAATGGGTCCCCTGTGGTCGAGCAACCGAACCTGAAGCTAATATTACAGGTTTATTAGAGGGTAAACCATATAAATTCCGTGTTAAAGCTGTTAATAAAGAAGGAGAATCTGAAGAATTGGAAACTGAAAAATCTATCATTGCGAAAAATCCATTTGGTAAAATTTACTCTTATTCATGTTATTATTTCAAACAAATTATTAAAATTTAGAAAATTTTAAACTAATTATTTTACGATATATTAATAATAACAAATATTAATAAATAAATGTTACAATTTTTAGATGAACCTGGAAAACCGGGAAGACCTGAACTTAAAAACTGGGATAAGGACTTTGTAGATTTGGCATGGACTCCTCCTGAAAATGATGGCGGAGCTCCTATTCAAAGCTATATTGTTCAAATGAGAGATAAAGAAGGCAGGCAATGGGTGGATGCAATGAGAGTTCCTGGGGATCGGACTGTAGCTAAAGTAATGGATGGAATACAAGCTGGTCATGAATATGAATTCCGCATTGTTGCAGTTAATAAAGCTGGACCTGGTGAACCCAGTGATACTTCTAAAAGTGTTGTGGCTAAACCACGATTTCGTACGTTATTACTTTAAATGCAAATAATAACATTTAGGAAACTGTTAAATACATTTTTTTCTTATTTTACAGTGGCTCCTCGAATTGATCGCAAAAATCTACAAAAGAAAAGTATGCGTGTTGGTCAAATGTTGCGAATGGAAGCAGATATCGAAGGTGAACCTGCTCCAGTAGTGACTTGGAAGCTTAAAAACGTTACTCTTAAAACTCAAGATCGGCTTAAAATTGAAAATGAAGACTACCACACATCATTTATTCTAAATAAAGTACAAAGGGGAGATTCCGGAACTTATGTTGTTACTGCTAAAAATGATAGTGGAGAAGATGAAGTCGAAGTAGAAGTGATGGTAATATTTTTTTGTTTTTCAGAAAAAATATTATATTATATACACTAACTATTTTAATAAAGCTAATAAGAAAGTATTAACAATGTATGAAAAATTAATATTTTAACAATTTTTAGGTACTTAGTAAACCAAGCAAACCTAAAGGACCGTTAAAAGTATCTGACGTTACTGCTGAGGGTTGTAAATTGAAATGGGATAAACCTGAAGATGATGGAGGAAATCCTGTGGATCACTATGTTATTGAACGAATGGATGTTGATACTGGACGCTGGGTACCGTGCGGTATAAGTAAAACTCCGGAAGCTGACGTTACTGGATTGAATGAAGGAAAAGATTATCAATTCAGGGTGAAAGCTGTGAATAGCGAAGGCGAATCAGAACCTTTGGAAACAACTATTCCAACAACAGCCAAAAATCCTTACTGTAAATATTTCATACATAAGTATAATATATAATATTTAAACGTTATATTTATAAATAAATTTATATTTTAGCTGAACCTGATGCTCCTGGTAAACCAGAATTTAAAGATTGGGATAAAAATCATGTTGATCTGAAATGGACAGCACCCAAAAATGACGGTGGCGCTCCACTTGAAAAATACATTGTAGAGAAAAAAGATCAATATGGTAAATGGCAGAAAGTTGCAGAAGTGCCGGGTAATAAAACGGAAGCTAAAGTTGGAGATTTAATTGAAGGTCAAAAATACCAATTCCGTGTAAAGGCTGTTAACAAAGGCGGTCAAAGTAAACCTAGTGAACCAAGTGATACTCTTACTGCTAGAGATCGTCATGCAGCACCTAAGATTGATAGAAGTACACTGAAAGATATTACAGTTAAAGCTGGTAACCACATTAAACTAGACGTTAAAGTTACTGGCGAACCACCTCCAACAAAAACATGGTTATTAAATAAAATTAAGGTTGAAAATAAGGATGGCATAACTATTGAAAGCGAAGATTACAGAACGAAATTTGTAGTTCCGTTTGCAATTAGAGCCAACACTGGAATTTTAACATTAAAGGCTGAAAATGAATCTGGAAAAGATGAAGCTTCAGTACAAATTACTGTATTAGATAAACCTGGTAAACCTGAAGGGCCATTAAAAGTATCTGATGTACATAAAGAAGGATGCAGTCTTAAATGGAATCCACCTCTAGATGATGGAGGTGTACCAATTGATCATTACGTAGTTGAAAAAATGGATACGGAATCTGGAAGGTGGATACCAGTAGGACGTACGAAAGAACCTAAAATGGATGTTGAAAACCTTGTACCAGGACAGGAATATAAATTCCGTGTTGCTGCAGTTAATGCAGAAGGCGAATCAGAACCTTTGGTTACAGAACAAGATATTATTGCCAAGAATCCATTTGGTACTGACATTTAATTAATATCCATTTATTGTAAATTATAATATTTTAATTATTATGAAATTCATATTTTATAAATAAATATATATTTTTAGATGAACCTGGACCTCCTGGTAGACCTGAAGCAACTGACTGGGACAAAGACCACATTGATCTCAAATGGGCTCCACCACTTACTGATGGTGGTTCTCCTGTAACTGGATATATTATTGAAAAACGTGAAAAAGGTAGTCCTAAATGGATTAAGGCTTTAGAAACAAGCTCTCCAGATTGCAAAGGACGAGTTGATAACTTAGACGAAGGGGTTGAGTATGAATTCCGCGTTAAAGCTATAAATGCTGCTGGTCCAGGACAACCATCAGATGTTAGCAAAGGCATTGTTGCTAAATGCAGAAGACGTAAGCTTGCATTTGTAAAAGTAATTTTTTATATACGTTCAACTATGTCTTAACTATGTCTTTTTTATAATGCAGTTCCACCAAAGATTGATCGTAAGATGTTACATGATTTGGTTGTTCACGAAGGACAACCTATACGGTTCAATGTTAATGTTGCTGGGGAACCACCACCAGATGTTTCTTGGCAACTTAATAACAAAACAATAACCTTTACTAGTTTCAGAAAGGTTGAAAATATACCTTATAATACCAAATTCTTTAATGAAAAACCTGAACGAAAAGACTCGGGAATATATAAAATTTCAGCTACAAACAAATATGGAAATGATACAGCAGAAGTCGAAGTTACTGTTGTTTGTAAGTATCTAATTTAATTGAAAATGAGTTTTTAAATACAATAGATAACTATATAATTATTCTTTTCAGCCAAACCGGACAAACCAGAAGGACCTTTAGAAGTTTCAGATATTAACAAGAATGGTTGTACGCTAAAATGGAAGAAACCTAAAGATGATGGTGGTGAACCAATCGAAGGTTATATTGTTGAGAAATTTGATACAGATACTGGAGTGTGGTTACCAATTGGCCGAAGTAGTGTGCCAGAAATGAAAGTAGAAGGTCTAACTCCTGGACATGAGTATAAATTTAGAGTTAAAGCTCTAAATAAAGAAGGAGAATCTGAACCACTTGAAACATATGGAACTATCGTTGCTAAAGATCCATTTAGTAAGTTTTTATTTTATTATCTTTAGGAATAATAAAATATACATTATAAACATTCATATCAATTAATGTTAACGAAAATTATTACACTTGCAGCTGTTCCATCAATTCCTGGTGCTCCTGAACCTGTTGATTGGACTGCTAATCAAGTAGATCTTGTTTGGTCTGAACCAGCAACTGATGGTGGAACACCTATTACTGGTTACATTATAGAAAAGAAAGATAAATATAGTACTATGTGGGAGAAAGCTTTAGAAACAGATGTTTCACTTCCTAAAGCTCAAGTTCACGGACTTATTGAAGGAAATGAATATCAATTCCGTGTCATAGCCATAAACAAAGCAGGTCAATCAGAACCTAGCGATGCTAGTAAAAACTTCATTGCTAAACCTCGTTTCTGTAAGTTTTTTACAATATATATTTACATATTTTTATTAATGTTGTTATTTGTGTTTTTTTTATTATTATTATCTTTTCACCTACTCACTATTTTATTGATTTTATAAAAATAATTATTTTATTTAATTACAGTGGCGCCCAAAATTGATCGCCGCACATTGCGAGATGTTACATTATCAGCAGGTTCTACACTCAAATTCGATGTCAATGTTATCGGAGAACCTCCTCCTACTATTGATTGGAGATTTGCGACTTCTCCATTGCAGCCTAGTAAAACTGTATACATAGATAATTCAGACTATAATACTAAATTGATCGTACGTCAAGTAAAACGTGCTAATAGTGGAGATTACACAATATCTGCTCACAATAGTTCGGGTAGAGACACTGCTACAGTTCACGTTACTGTAACAGATAAACCAACAGCTCCAGAAGGTCCTTTGCAAGTATCAGATGTACATAAGGAAGGTTGTAAACTTAAATGGAAGCGTCCTCTAGATGATGGTGGTATGCCTGTAGAATATTATCAAGTAGATAAAATGGATCCTGAAACAGGTTGCTGGGTTCCTTGTGGAAGATCTACTGAACCTAGTATGTATTTAAAAATATTTTAAATTTATTCATACTCCTTAAAGTATGACTTTTTCACGATTAAATAAACAAAGAATTCCCATCTTCATTAAACACATTTGTTATCCAACAGATCTTGAGGTAACAGGTTTAACGCCAGGTAAAGAATATAAATTCCGTGTTTCTGCTGTTAATGCTGAGGGTGAATCAGAACCATTGGAGGCGGAACAAACTATAATCGCCAAAAATCCATTCGGTATGAATTTTGTTATCTTTTGAAATAACTTCAAAACTTGCATAAATTGAACTAATTTATTAAAATTATTTATAAACATTCGAAGTATCTATGAATAATTGAATACTAATTGTTTTTAATTTAACAATTTGATTTTATAAATACAGATGAACCAGGAAAACCAGGAAATCTTCAAGCAACTGATTGGGATAAAGATCACGTAGACCTCAAGTGGACACCTCCCCTTAACGATGGTGGATCACCAATAACTGGTTATGTTATTGAAAAGAAAGATAAATACGGCGAGTGGGAAAAAGCAGTTGAAGTTCCTGCTGACACTACAAGAGCCACTGTACCTGATTTAATAGAAGGACAACCATACGAATTCCGTGTGCGAGCTGTCAACAAAGCTGGTCCCGGTGAACCATCTGATCCAACACCAACTATTATTGCTAAACCACGCAATATGGCACCAAAGATTGATCGTACAAATCTAATTGATATGAAAATTAAAGCTGGCCAAAACTTTGTTTTCGATGTTAAAGTTAGCGGTGAACCAGCTCCAACAACGAGATGGCTTCTAGGCCCACGAGATGTTAAAACATCGGATAGAGTTAAAATTAAAGATGTAGATTATAATACAAATTTAAGCGTTCGAATGGCCACAAGAGCGGAATCTGGAAAATATACTATCATGGCTGAGAATATTAACGGCAAAGACATTGCGTATGTTTCTGTTACTG
>JABFQC010003540.1:0-13932 GCA_022817085.1 Psilanteris sp. ZL-2020 | reverse complement strand
GTAAGTTTTTTAACATATTTTATCCAAAATTTTAACACAAAACATGTTAAAAATTATCATTTTTCAGTCGTAATGCTCAATTACCACTATTCATGCTAATTTTTACTACAAAATTTCTCTCAGTGTACGTCGATAATATATATATTTATTAATCAGAAATACATAACTACACTTGAAATATATTTATTATTAAAATTTTTTTTGTCTAAATGTAAGAAATTTAAGAAATTTAGAAACTTATTACAGTTCTAATTTAAGTGACTTTTATATATACGTAACCTATATATATAAGAATAATTTTATGTTTAAAAGATGTTAACGATCGCGATGAAAATTATTTATTAACAAATCCTGATGAAGCATATACATATATACGATGTCATATACAACTTATCGACTGAACTTGCTCTTAATTTATTTTTTTATGTTCGCATGAACGAAAATTTGCATTACGAATCTTTATATACGGTATGAATTATTTCCTATATCATAATATCTAACAATAAAAAAGAAATAAAATTAATAAACTCGATAAATTATTTAAACAAAGTATAACTACCTTTACTATTCTATACTTTACTTTAATTTCATGTTATTTATTAATTTTGTAGTACATTGAAATGCAGTGTCATAAAATTTCATTTAAATCCCCGGAACTATATCTTTTAAATTGTTCAATCAAACTTAATGTTAATATACCATTTATACTGCATATCGAGTTAATTTCATTCGATCCATTCATTGTCCTTAAACTTATGTTTCACTTTGTTAATACATCTTAAAATCGACAAATTCTTATTTGATACGCGGCACAAAGCGGCACAAAAGAATTGATCGATAAATTAGTATAACAAACACACCCTCTCGTCAAGATAATAACTGCGCCTTAACAGCTAGCGATTTATCTTTTTCATCTTGAATATCGGCAGAATGGAATTGACGAGACAAAAAGAAATGGCAGTTTGATGGCTAATTGCGATAGAATTTGTTGGTCGCTGTCGTGAATGAGGTAAAAAAGAATAAAAAATGAAGCGCGCGTCGAGTGAAAACGTGCATTACGAGCAATCTCTTGTCGGCCCAGGAAAGAAGATCGCAACAGCTTGCCCATAGTTCAGGCGGCAGCCCCCGCGAGTCACGACCCGACGTGAATTTCAATAGGTTTCGTCTTCCTCTTGCGCCACTCCCGGCGTCTTGGGTACCGCAGCAGCGGAGTACTTCCTTTCTCGGCAGATTGGAGCGATACGTATCGTCTGTCGGAAAACTGGCTGCGAATTCGAAAACCACAACGATTCAGTGAACACCGTACGAATCGAAAACACATTGCGGATCGTGTCAGTCAGTCTCGCCAAACTAACTCAAACCGCCGAAGCATTTTACCTTTTATTATTATTTTGCCAAGCTCGTTGGAGCATGGCGAGTACTATCTGCAATTTGAGTCGTCCTTCATTAAAAATAACGCAATTGTACCCTTGACGAATCATTAATTCGAATGGGTTGTCGTCAATATTGGCTATTCATTAGGCTTAGAGAATGGTTTAGAGAAATTATAATTATTGAACATATCAAATTGCGTATAATTTGTGTTGGTATTAGCGTATTGCACGCGCGCGATCGCGCGTTTTTTTATTTACAATTTGTACTTGTGTCGAACGCAAGCGTACACGGTGAAAAAAATTCCACTTAATTAAATAGCACGGCTCAAAACAATTATGCGTTTAACGAATTACACTTTATAAGCACGAAGTCAGTCACTTCCTTAGCAACTATTTATTGTCTAATAAGAGTCATTAAACAATCCGATACAGTTAACATAAACGATCGAATATTTTCTCGAGCTGATAACACAATATTAGATTGAATTTTAATCACAGCTTGTACGTACATTTTTTCTCGTTTATATCATTCTAACGTAACTTTTCTTACATCCTTTACGTCCGTCTAAACGCATCTGCGACCATCCTTGCCTAGACTGCTGTACAATTAATTGAAATTTTAAACACGGACTAGTTGATTAATTAAATACAGTTAAGTTAACCCCAATCAGACTGAAATGAAAAACGATAATTAAACATCGCGCAGTAGGAAACGTCGCTATAACTTTTGATATGTGTTTTTAAATGATAGAACAGAGTTGGACTTCTTTAATGTACATATGGAATACATCAAATCAAATCACAAAGGAGTATAAGAAATTATTTGGCAAAAATGAAAACAAAAATAATTAAATTGGACTTTGAATTTCTATTAATATACGCGGAGGAAAATTATAAATATAACAGATATAATCAAGATTGTTAATATTAATTTATATATAAATATAGATCATATGTATATATAGATTAAGATACATTAATAGGTACATCAAATAAAACGCTAAACGTTCAGCTGAAAGACTTCACAAATATCCGAAAGTTAGCTGTAATTAACCTTCGTTGATTGACAGTAAATGAATAAACATGTTCGTTACATTATTCACGTTTATGTTTATTCAGGCGAAGTTCTTCGGGAGTGATGTGATTTTTTAGTCATATATACAGCTCGATGTCGCTCCTCGCGCTAAAACTGAAGACGCTATTTCGGTTATACATGTCTTTAGACGCGAGCAAAAACGATTCCCCACAGACTCATAAACTAGCGAAGATGCAACCAACAATTTTAGCCTGTACAATATGACTACCATTTATTCGCACGTTTCAAAACAGGCATGCATTTTTTAAATATATCATTTGTGTGGTACCAACCGCGGAACAAATTTATACCGTATCTGGAGAGAATTCTCTGAAAAGGAATAAGAGGGAGCATTATTTATGAGTACAGTTGAAATAATCAAAATTAATATTGTATTTCGCGCCTTTACAGTATTCATTTGCTATCAAAACAATTAATTATTAAAATTAATTTTCGATTAAATCAAAAAAATTGCAATCATTTCACGTAACAATTATAGCAGTCGTTATAATTATTGTGTAATAATTTTTTCATTCAATATTGTAGTAATTCGTATACACGGGGAAGACGTTTTATCAAAAATTATACTATATTATATAGTAATCTATACAGTAATAAAGAGTATTATTTTCATTTTTAAAAGCCTCATCCTACGTGTAGTAGCAAATATAGTATTTTTTGCTAAAGCATTTTCTCCGTGTATATTTTTGAATAAAATTCAATGATAAGCAATCATTTTGTTTTATAAACAGTATAAAATTCCTGCCTGTTTTGCACAAGTAACAAAATAATTCTATTTGATATTAAATTTAATGAAACTGGTCCAAAAACGTAGCGTCGGTGCAAATGCATGTTTGTAACAGTCGTACATTTGTATACTTTGTTATTTACATTTGTTTCAATACATATGTTTCTCTTGATACTCGCGTGTCTACCAGATCATGAAGTAATTAATTCTATTTCATTTTAAACATAATTCTACCGACTGTTTTTGTTTTGATGCTTCAAAATAAATTCATTTTCTTGAAAACAATTTAACATATTTGAAAAGTACATGTATGTATATATATATATGTATGTATTAATTTTTAACAATCGTATTTTAGTATTTTAATTTAATAATAATAACTACAATATAAAGTGCTTTTTATTAACAATTTTAATACACTATAATATTTATACTTAAATATGTTATACAATAATATATACAAAATATGCATTAAATCTAAGTTTAAGCAATGAATAATACACAATGTAAAGCAAAGTTATATCTTTTCTAATTCCTACATTGTTTACCGAACATTCAAATAGTTGAAAATTAACTTTGGCATTGGTTTATGAATTCAAATTTATAATTAATGGTTTCTGAATAATGTTCGTGAAACTCGATTACAATTGATTCTGATATAATTCAGTTGCGAATTTTATGCCCATTATATTTATAAGATCAATTTTTTTCTTTACTTACATACTTTTCCACAATATTTAATTGAATTACTAATATAAATGTAAAGTTTACGTTAACAACTTTTATTGGCACTTCCCAACTTCGGATGAACAACATCATAAAACATTATCCATTATACCGTAAAGTGTATAAACTTCATGTAAAATAAGTAGATTATCAAAAGAAAAGTACGTATAAAAAATCTGAAATTTTACATTCTCCGAATGCATATTTTTATTTAAAAAAAGTGTAATTTTAAAGATTAAAATAATTGAATCTACTTATGTCACTTGTTCTTAAAGACAAAATATAATCTTGAAATAAAAGAATAATCTATATAATTGGCGTATAAATGTCGACGCGTTACCACAACTTTATAATACACTTACATATTTATCAAAATCTTTAGTATATATATTGAAACTAAACCGATTTATAGTGTCGGTCAATTAATCAGATTGAATCTGAACCTGAACGTATTTTTACGATTATATACCTTTACACCGGCTCTCGATCGATAAGCGAACGCAAATATATGATAATGTATGGCGTTTTAAACACAGAACTACTTCAAATGGTTGCTTGCTGATTTATAATACGGCGACAGATGGATTGTTTCCGAGGGCGATCCTCTCAATTTTGATTCTCTCCCTTCAGCTCGGATTACTGCCTTGGCTTCTTCTTTTTTGCCACTCCTTTGAACCAGCGACTGTGGCTTAAAATTAACACCCGAAGTAGCGTAACACGAAACTCGATTGAGCACGCATTTATCGAGATAAAATTTCTTTGAAAAAACGCTGGCTTTGACGCACTCGATATAATTACTAGCTGAGAACAAAGAAGACATTAAATAGTTGTTGTTTGTTTTGAATTACGTAGTTGACACGCATTTGTAAAGTCACGGAGATTGTTACGAATCTTAAGAAGCAAACAAATTTCGTGGTTTGATGCAAATTGGATCAAATTGGACTTAATTATAATGATGAAAAAAATTTTATCCTTATTAAAAATTCTATATGAGACGAAATCACTGAAAGTTATCCTTGTAAACTTCTTAATGAAATATAAATCTTGATAATAACTTGAGACGTACGTGCTTCGTAAGTAATTATGATAAAGTATTCAATACTCATAAAATTGTTCATTCTTCTTTGATCAGAATTTAACTCGTACGGAAAATTTAAATAAACTCAATACTCAAATTGACATAAAATTATGTTACACAACTTAATAATGTAACTTGTAATATAATGTACAAATAATAAAGATATGAAGTATAATTCTACAATGCAGTAAAATTTATGTTCACTATAAAAAAATTTATTGCAAATTTAAAGAATTTGGAAAATCCAGTTTTGTTAGATTTAATAAATTTATAAATATAAATTTCTTATACGGAAAAAAATATTAGGATGAACAAAGCATACGTATAGTCAATGTAAACATAATATGTTTAAGTTAACTACTCAATTGTTTATATCAATTATACGTATGCTTGTTTCAACCGTTTCAACCTAACATTTTTTTCAGTGTAGCATAAAAATTATGATGAGCGTGATTAATTATTGAAAACTTCAAAAATACGAATTAACAAGAAATTTACGAAAATAATAGTAGTTAACATATTTAGTTATTTTAATTGCCATATAGCAAATAAATTATAATAAAGTTATTGAAAAAAATATAATCGAGATAGAACATTATTAAATAATAAAATTGAAACGCAAAGAATAGCCTAGAAATGAGAATGAAAATAAAAAGCACAGTAAGGTGTACAGATAAATTTAAGTTTA
Organism: Psilanteris sp. ZL-2020; assembly: GCA_022817085.1. NCBI lineage: Eukaryota > Metazoa > Arthropoda > Insecta > Hymenoptera > Scelionidae > Psilanteris > Psilanteris sp. ZL-2020. The sequence continues at coordinate 8,244 of JABFQC010003540.1, read as the reverse complement.
ACACTTATTTGCATATTTATTTATTAATTTTATTTTAATTATCTACTCTAGTAAAATGTATTATTATTTGTTCAGTTTAAAATAAGCGAAACGCTTGACTTACTTCCATTAATTCAGTTTAATAAAAATCTACGGATATATGCAACTATAAAACAAGTTAATTACTTTCCAGCATATCTGATTTATAATTAGTATAATTTCGAACTTATTTTGTATATCTATAGAAAATTTCAAACTCAAAATAGCTGCACTTTAATAATATGCTTTAAATCAAAGCAACTATCAGCATTCCCGCTAACACCACATGAATCTCATTTACATATATTTGGATAAGTTTTTATAAAGACCTCCCAAAGTGGAAGTTCCTTCAAGAAGAAATAATTAGAATCAAAAAATTCAGTTAACAGATAAAGCAATGCTATATTTTTGAAGTGGAAGATATGTGCGGTCTAAATATATGCGTGTATGCAGAAATTCCTCGACAACCAATCTATAATCAACGCAATAATTACACGTATATAATCAATTAACACAAATGCTACTCTTTTCGCAAAACATCCCGCGAAACACCAGTTAAGATTCGTCTAAACCATCCGATCTACATAAAAGCAGTTTTTATAGACCTCCCATGTAGCGAGCTTAACTTGGCAATGCTTATCATCTATGCCAACAACTATCCTAAGTGGTCTCGGGAAACCTTCTCGAAAGGCTAATTTAAGAATACGCTCCTTGTATTTTATCTTCTAAATTCGTTTTACTTTTTCTTAGAAACTGGACGAGTGCAAGTCTTCCGCGTCCGTAGCAACTAGAAATGGAATCATCAACCAGTTTTCTCATATTAATTTGTATCAAAATCCACAGACCATTTAATTCAGACTTATATATATATATATCCTGTCAAAACTTAATCAAAGAGCGGTGTCAAAAACCAGCACCGCTCGTCCCGTTAGTTGGAATCGGAAACGCGGCGTGTCTCCCTGTCCCGAAGACCGCGGATGCTCTATACATTATGCATGTTGCTCTTCTATAGTACAGTGTTTATAAGATCCCAAGGCGGCTGCGAAACGCGTACACGCATTATGGATCTGTTGACTCCGTACAGGCATCTTTTCACGAGGAGACGCTGTGGTAGAGAGGCAGGAAGAAATAAAAGAAGAAGAAGAAGAAGAAGAAGAAGATTACGAGAAATAAAAAGAAAACGGGAAAAGAATGAGTGAGAGGGATACAAGGAGATGAGACAGAGAGCGAGTATTAAGGGAGTGAGGATAGTAAGTAGGAGATGCAGAAGTTTATACAACCACGCCTGAAGAACGGTCGGCTTTACGAGAATATTAATGCCGGAGGAAACTCGGAAACACGGTGTGAGGGCAACCTTATGCCTGTTGGTTGCAACGCGAGATGTTAGAGAGCGCGATAGAGGCCTCTGCTACTGCGGAAAAAGAGAAACGCGGCCCCAGGCGGAACAGGTTCGCCTCTCGCCTCATCTCAGTCGTCTTTCAAGGTTGAAACAGCAGCCTGCCCTTCCATCATCTCTCTCTACCTTTCTCGTTCCTTATCTTCCCCTCCCCCATGTATTCCCTATAGAAAAAGAGAGCACGAAAAAACGAACAGAATTATACTCAGGGAGACCCTTTGTTGCCATGTTTCAAAATTAATGGCTGGTGCTTCTACAAGTGAACGAGAAAGACGAAGAGTCCGGCCAGCAAAAGACGATCATTTAATTGAACCGAAGACGCTCTGTTTCGGCTTTCTCTCTCTCTCTCTTTCTCTTGATAAATTTTCTCCTTCGTTCGCGTCTTCCTCTCAATTCGCCCTTGTCCTTATTTTCGAGAAGCTCTTGCATGCGCGCAATTTACAGGATCCTTACAAGTGCACGTGTCGAAACGCAGTACCTCGATTTTGCGCAACCCGCGTACAAAAGTCGTCGGATCCTGCTTGCTTTCATTTTTGCATGATCTAGAGAGTGTCAAGTAAAAGCAAAATTAGAGCATCTTCCAAATAAGTTATTACATTGAGTAATTAATGGACAAAACGGCAGAGAGTTAAGAATAAAGATTTAATAAAATTTTTTATGTGTATTGTTATAAAATAAAGGATTTTAAGGTTTTAAATTTATTAATACATTTAGGTTAATCTATAAATTATTTTATTTAGGTTAAAAAATTAATGTGAAATAGTGATAATTGTAATTATCTGACAGATGGACGGTTTCAATTAAACAATTTATAATTTTGGTTATAATTTATTTTTACATTTTTATGAATTTATTTTTAATTGAATTATAAGGTTTATAAGGTAAATAATCTTTTGTAATAATAACACGTATTGTTAAGTTAATTATAGTGATTATATTGTTACTTTTATTAATAATAGCTTTGAAAAGATCGACATTCCATAAAACTTAAGTCTTTTAATAACAGAAAAGAAATATTGTTCAAACAATTTGTATAAATTCATTTACAATTCAAATTTTTGATGACAAACATAATTGTTAGTATATAAGAACTCACGATTATGATATAAATATTACAATTAAGAATTATTTAAAAAAAATAAAATAACTATATAATTTCAAATTATTATTACAATTTAAAATACAATTTGCATAAAAAATAATGATAATAATATTTATAAATTCTATTTCATAAAATTAAATTGAATGAATAAGAATTGCAAAAACTGTATTCAAACATTATATTTTATTGGATTGCCATGAATTTTTTTGTTTTCTTAATATTAGTTTAGTTACTTTCCTCATTCTTGATATTAAAATTGCATATTTTGTCAATTATAAGTAATGTATTAAAGTAAAAGTATAGTACAATCTGAATTCATAATTAAAACTTTTTCTGAATGGGGACCAATTATATTCTATTAATTGTATTTATTTTATTTATCATCGCGCGTATGAGTGTGAAAATTATTTCAGTGTTTATTCTAAACTGAAATAAACTAAAAATATTTAATTATAGGAATTTAATATTTATAAAATAGCCAACTTGCGTTTTTTAATTCGTTTTTACAAGTTATGAATATTTTCTATGTAAGATTAACACTTACACGATAATTTTTTTCGGTAACATTGACAAGTTACCAGACGCATGACAACTTGTCTGGTGCTGAGATGAAGGATCTTGCAATATTTTTGTAATTCAAATTATAAACATTTGTCTTTTACTTTTTAATAATCACATAGTTAAAATAAAACGCATTGTATAAAAACCGTTATTTTATAAATTAATTTCAAACTTGAATTCAATTAAGAATATTAATATACATGAGAAAATTAACTTATAATTAATAATTTTATATAATAATTCACTGACTAATTCATACATGTTAACTCAGTTTGACTATTAATATTTATTTATATTTCACGCGTATATATATGCACAATATGTCTAAAAAGTATATTTATTTTCATTACCAATAAGACTTGTTCATCAAGATACTTTTCAAATTAGTTTATCATCAATTTACTATAAAGTAAAAACTTATAAAGAAATAATAATTCTCTATATTATAATTGCATTTGTTTTTCTTTGAAAATCAATCAAACTTTGAACGTGTTAATATAAATACAATAAATCTGGATACTAATTTACGAATTATTCAATAAAATCAATCACGTCACGAAATTTGCTGATTTCATGTAATTCTGACCGCTTTAACCCAGCAAAAAATAAAATGACATATCGGACAGATATTCTCACCACGGTGCGATAATGTGAATTGACGTGATTATAATTAATTATAAATGTTCCGTTGTGAATTTCGAGAGAACAATATCGACATGTCTGGAAACAGTTTATAAAAATATAACAACGGTAATTTCACGCAGGCATATTTTACAATCGTAAACAATTATCGCCATTTGAATTGATGCAATTAAATACTAAAAATGAAGAAAATATATTTTCTACTGATAATATTTCTTCATGAATGGTCATGTTTTTCATTTTACTGGATATCATCATTTACTACGCAAATCAAAAGAATATTCATTTATTGATTACATCATCTGTTAATAATATCATGAAAAGATCATTTCACAAATAATTAAATATGTATTTCTACTGTTTTTGTTAAATTATAATAAGCCGCTATAACATTATGCTGAAAAATATGTTATGCTTCTTCTTTATATATTTTGCAGCTATACCATTTTGATGTTTTTACTGCGCGAAATAACAATCATCAATTCATTGCGCTTTAATTATCTGCCAGTTATGGGACAGTATAATGCGCGACGACCGTCTTTCGCCAGCACTACGCCACGACGCCGCCGTATACTTCTTCTCGGCTGAATAAGTTGAAAATAATATTTTTGATACTTAAGATTAGATCACTATGTTTAAAGATTGTTTACTAGTACTAATTATATTATTTGATATGTTTTATTCTGTATTTTTGATTAGACTATTCAAGTAACTTATTAGAAATAATTTCAAGCATTTGCATACACGCAGAAAAATGTTCCATAAAAAATTACTGAAAGTTCAGTAATAAATGATTAACAACACTGTAACTCACGAACAAAACAAAAATTTAGTCAAAAAATACCGAACGTTCATTGTAAAAATTGATTAATTTTCGGTATATATTTACAAACATTCATCAATGTTTACTGAAAATTTTGGAATTTTCTTTTAAAAATTTTGTTTTAGAAATTTTGTTTTATCCGTATGTTACCGTGTTTTTAGTCATATTTAATGAACTTTCAATAATTTTTAATGGAATATTTTTCTGCGTGTATTAAGAAAGCGTGCACTTCCATCATATATAAGAAATATAAATCAATAAAATTTGTTACTGGTAACATCCTCATAACAAATTGTGGAACTCATTATTTCTATTTAAATTGATTTCCAAAATTCCTAAATGACAAATTTACGATTATTTCGCTATATATTTACAATTCTGTTGAATTCACTATTTTAATAAAAAATATAACTCACTTTAGACGATGCTTTATTTGTTGCTTTAATGCTATTAAAATATATATATATTACTATTGATTATTAATGAAAAGTATTAAAATATTAAATTGTATTGTGAGTACTGAAACACATTTTATTAAATTATGTAATTACTTTTTTCGTAATATCAATTTCAAATTACTTAGCCGACCACTTTCCATTCTCTCTTTTTCAAAAACGCAAGAAAGATTCAAATCTAAAATAACGATGTTCATCAATAATAAAATGAAATGCATAATCGTCCTTAATAGAATTTTATTTAATCTCATTATATTGATTTGACAGGTGAACTCAAACAAAAATTTGAGAATATCTAATTCAATATTAAATTTATTTTGTTCATCATCAACGTGGTCGGATCATTGCGCAAATGTGTAAATGATCAGTTATAAATACTGAACTGGAAGCCACATCAAAAACTCGTTTAAGTTTTCTGCTCCTGTCATTTCGAATATTAGAATGAGGCTTTAATTGACACGAACTGCGGTAGGTACGCAGGTTAACCTTTCCGCGCCAAGAATCTGCTCACATGCAAGTTAGTCTTCGCCGCATAATTTGATCTTTTAGCTCCCTACTGCTCATAGTTTCGCGTTCCTCATATCACCCCATCGTTTTTTTACCGAAACAAGAAAGAGGTATCAATTTATCCAAAATAAATATGCCTCAACCTGTTTTGTTGACATAAAAAACGATACAAATTAGCATGTGAAACTTACGAAGTTATGAAATTGTACAAATTATCATTAAATATTACATATCTTGATTGTGGATTCGACTTTCAAACTTATTAATGTAATTTAATTTCACTAATTTGACATATATACATCTCTTGTGGACGATATGCTAATTAGTTTTTAATTATTTTTGTTTGAATGTCATATAAGTCTGTAATTAAATAAGTATTTAAAGTCATCATTGATATTGTAAACATAACAAGTTACAATTTTATATAATTATTCGTATAAATCGTTCAAACTTTTATTCCTTGCTCTGAATAAATATATTTACAATCTCAAAAGAAAATAAGAAAATATAAGTATCGTATTTGTATAATCATAACTATTAATAATAAAATGTTGAATTTAGTTTTGCTTTAACTTAATAGTTACGATAAGTTTGTCAAAATGATAAAGATTTATGATTAATCAAAAGTAGATTTCTGTCATTATGATACTATGTTATTTGAATATTTCAATGTCCTCAACCCATTTACAGAAATATCATAGACATTTCCAGAAGATGCTTCTCTCAAACTTTACACAAACACATCAAGCATATTTGTTCAAAGTTTATGATAATATTCTAGGCATTTATTATTAAAACAAATGAGTATTTCAGTTTTCTCACGTACCCATATAAATGATCTATTTCTCAAATTACATATGGAACAAAAAACCAATTCGTTAAATAGTGCAAACTATTAAATAAAATAATAGACTGTTATGAATCAGAATACCTTTGATTATTATATGTAGTTATCCATAAATGTAAATCTCGACCTTGCCACATATATGTATTTATATTTCGAATTTGAAAAGGTATAATATTTAAAAATTTTGTAAAGTTTGATTAAATATAAATAAAAATTATAAGTAAAAGTCTTTCAAATTTTTAATATAAATAATTATGTAACATTATATTTTATGATCGTAGTAATATATTATACCATGTAAATAATCAATAATATATTTAAAAATATAAATTGATTAATATTATGTTATTATTATATATATAATTTCTGAAAACTATATAGTTTTATTATTTGTATAAATATATTCTGTTGTATATGACAAAGTATATTTATTAGAGCAATAAACGAAAATACAAATATAACTTGTAAAATAGAAAACAACCTGATAAGCACAAGTATATAAATGAATTGTGCTTAAAACGCCAGTCTCCATAAGTACCAGCCTCAAAAACATAGATTATAAGTAGTGTTAATGAGGACCAACCAGTGTAATACAATACCGAGAGGCCCGTAGATTTTTAAAGTGGCGAGGCGAAATTTGTTCGCATAACTTTGTACCTTCAATTCAGTACATCCTGAAGTAAGGTGTCCCATTAAGAACCAGAAAACATGATTATAAATATATATATTCTCTCTCGTATATATACAGTTAAGTTAATCAAAACTACATACCAAACAATAACTAATTATTTCGATATAACAATCAATAAGTATAATTTAAATATAACTATAATATTTAAACGATTTTATGACGAGCGTACATCTGATAAACGAATACGAAAGTCTGTCAAAGATAATCCATTGAAACACGACTCTGTCATTTGTCTAAGAAGATTTAGAACGTCGAATTAATAAGATAAAATACAAATTAAAATTCGCATTTATTTAAATTTCTAAACTCCCAATACGAATACCCAATTACACAATACCTTATATAGATTTAAATCAATTATTCCGTGATAATCAACAACACGAACAACTGGCAATGGAATAGCGGCGGTGAACTTCAATATATCTCATCACTTCCCTATACTACGAATAAATTATGCACGCCTCACATATTTACCATTCTGCGTCATAAATCGAGAGGAATTTCATTTGGGCATTGGACAGAATGCGTACCAAATGCTTCTTTGTAAATGAAAGATGTAATGAAATCATTTAAAACCTTTTATAAAAAATTACGATTATTTATAAACAATTTGCGATACGTATTTTAAGTAATGACTTGTGCATACATGCATTATAACTATAATAGCAAAATAATTAAGTTTGTTATGAAAATATATACATGCCTTTCATATATTTAATATACCATAATTTTATTAACTTCATAGTCTATAGTATATCCAACTTTAATTAAAACAAAATTAAATTTTAAACATATTAAACCTTACGTGACAACTTATTAAACTATATTCTAAAGTACCAATGGTGAAAAAATTGCTATTTTAGAAATTCTAAGATTTCCAATAAAAAAAACTTTTGAGCACACTGAAAAAAAAGATTGTCACATTTAGACAATTTTTGTTTGTTTCAGACAATAAAAAGTTTTAATATAGGAACAGCGAAAATTTGGTTGTAACCTACAAAATCTAATTGTCAAAATTAAAACTGACTAACATTATCAATAGATTGTCAACTTTAGTGAATGAAGTTGTGTATTATATCAATTTGACATTTAAGGTTATGTTTACTATTCAAGTTCATACAGTATGAAATATTTTATTTGACTGTTAAAGCATTAATAATTATAATAAAAATAATGACAAAATATTAACAATACAATAAATG
>JABFQC010003539.1:0-13934 GCA_022817085.1 Psilanteris sp. ZL-2020 | reverse complement strand
TTGCATTTATTGAAACGTTTTCAATACATATTACAACGTTTTATGCAATTATCACTGCATAACACTGCCGTCATAGGATTCATCATATACGTTGTAATATTTAATACATTATTTCTCTCAGTGTAAATTTCTTTTTATTTTTTTATTATTTTTAATCGGCCCGTTCGCCACACAACCTCAATCAAGAAAATTTCACACAATTCTGTCAGTCCGAGTAAATTTCTCGAGACTTCAGCAAAAACAAAAGAAAAACGATATCCGGGAATCGCATCCAGTTCGACACTTCTAAACTTCGCGAAAGCGCTTTTCATTCAAGTCGGGACTCACATCCGACTTGACACTCCAAAAATCCGTCGTCTTGAATCAACCAAAATAAACTAGGGTTTTCTGAACGCACCCCGCTCGGTGCTTGATCGGTCATGACTTTCGCATCGGTTTTGGTTAGGTTAGTCCACATAAGAAATTTAAGTTAGTGGAACGTCAACATCAGGATTGCATGCAAGAAAAATAGGAAAAGGATTAGGAATACGATAATGAAGGAAATAAATCTTGAGACAGGATTTTGCATCAAATACTATAATTTTTATGGTAATAGGTAACATTCTGTAATATGCATCAAAATGCAATTTTAAAATTTATATAAATAAAATATATTTGCCTTTTATGAAATAACAAGATTATGAATTAGAGACATTTAAAGTCTATATTTAAATATTGTTGAAATCGAATTACGTTTATAATATAGGATACATGATGATATTTGGATTATTTGTGAAATTTAAATATATTTCAAAATTTTTAATTTTAATGAAGTTATTATTGTACCGACTTAAGTGTTTTATTGTTACGATTTCATTTATTTAAACGTGCTTTAATATTGATGTCTCTAAGGAACATGTTTAATGTTTTTAAAAGATATAACTGTAATAAGCTTCAAAAATGTATTCCACAGAATATCTCTTCTTACAACATAGTATCTGAAACCATATATTCATATTTTATACTTGGATAATATTAAAGCAAGAACAGTATACTTACGAAATGTTAGGTGTTAGCTGGTAAAGTCAAGTATGAACGTATTTTTTCCATTAGTAAAGTTTTATACTGTAAAATAATATGGAATTTGTTAGATATTGATATTATGGGTATTAATTTTATATACTAAAATCACGTCATTGTATCAACTGCTTGATAACTGAATGAAACCTAAACATAGACATTCGATGTGACGGTGGGTTTCAGCGTATTTGAGTTTACTTATTAAATAGCTCGATATTTTGATTTGGCGTTTCATGACGTGACGTTAGTTGAGAGTAATTTGAACTGCGAAGACGATATATTGAGGCTGCTGGTTACAAAATGAAGTTGAGCTAAATGAAAAATAGCTGAAAAGAAAGAGACAAGGAACAAGGAAGAACGAAGAAAATGGATAAATATAATTGATGATTATTAATAATTAGTTAGTTAAAACTGATTCCTTTTACCTTTTCGATAGGTTGCAATTTTCCTATCCAAATAATTAATTGAGGAAATCGATAGAGGAAATGGATTAACTATTACCTTCTACTTAATAATATTTGGTACCTGAACGATAGCGGGTTTATAGGGCTTGATAAAATAATTTTCTTATATTTTAGTAATAAATATAATTAAGAAGCAATTTTAACGCAAAAATATTGATTTCATACGAAATTATTTATATTTATTTTATATTTGATTTACAGCTTTACGCTTTATTGTTGACAACTTTATTGTCAACGTATGACAATCAGATCGCTTGTTCGTATATTAATACTTTTGGTGATTAAGTAACTTAAAGTTAGTCAAATATAGACTAAATATGACAAGTTTTTTTTCTGAGTTACATTTAAAGATATATTTAATGTAATGTTTTATTTATTAACTAATTATTATCTTGAGATAAAAAGCGGATAACAAATAGATAGAAAGTTATAACTTTATATTGTATATTTACACATATTTTTATTTTTATTTTAATTTGATCATCCAAGGTATAAACATAATATTATAATATATTTTGTTAAGATATATATTATTTTAATTATTTATTTCATTAGAATAGAATAATAACATTTAATTTAAAACGAGTTATATAATTTTCATATTTCTATCTAAGTAGAAAATTTAGCGAGCGTGTCATGTCAGTGATGTGGCCCAGGATAAGGTTTATCATGTCTTAATGATATATCTTAAGTGATATCTCCTTCCAGTCCAACGAAGGACTTTATTAGGAATCGTTTTCTAATATATTATGTCATTTCTGGTAGATAAGATCTTAATAATAATAATATAGTCACTGTTAAATTTGTGCATACATTAAATTCTGTTTATCTTCTCTAGTAAAAATTAAAATATATTGCAAATATATTTGCAATATATCGATAGTATATTGCAAATACATTTTTATGTTTACTAGAGTTAATATTTGTAAATATGTTTACAAAATATAAACTCAAATAAAATTATAAAAGAAAATTCTTATAAATTAATTAAATAAACTATATTGGTTAAATGCTATTTAATTTTGGTTATATTTTAAATATAATGTGTTTCTCGTAATAACAAATATTATTTAGGTGGATAAATAGGAAAAAGATATATAAGAATAACAGTCCTGAGACTAAGGATGTGGAGTGTATACGAGTATTACTCTGGGTAGAGGTTTCTAACTAACATATTAATCTTAAAAAGTATAAAAAATTATAAAAAAGTGATTTTATATGAACCCTTGTTTAGAATTTTAAATAAATTTTCTTAATAAATTAGCATAATACAAAGAATCTCGAACATAGTTCGATGTGTTTAAGCAAGAGTTGATCAGTATGAACATACGTAGCTTAGTATATTAAGCGTCACCATTACCGGAATATTGTGCTAAATCACCGATCAATGCTGTTACTATCGAACAATTTTACCTAATAAACGCCGTAGGCGCCTTAGAATGGCCCTATGGATATGGCTAGAATGGCCCTACTCTATTATAATTTACCTGCTCTGTAATGAATTCTACACTAACCTTCGGTAAGATGATCAACTATGTACAAAATATGCATATCTAAAATTTTTATTTAAATTTTATTTAATTAAAAGTATATCTTCTTGTTGACATATTTGCGTTTTTATTATTTTATAATTTAATATTTTTAAAAATTATCACTGAGCCTTTTTCATATCATCTGTTGACTCCTGAAGATTTGTTTTATAATCTAAAAGTCATGGTTATCATCTAATTATAGAAACTTTTTAAGATGAAAATGACTGATTCATTTGTGGATTCACTCATGGTTTTTCACTACAATTTCTGTTTAGTAAATATCAAGATTAACGAACCCTTTGAATCAACTGATTCTTGTAAAAAATAAAGATCATTAAATTGGATTAGGTACATTTTTTCTCAAATCTATTTCTATTCAAATTAATTTCTCTAACTCGGAGCAGGTTGCAAACATTTCCATCTGATAGACTTGCACTGTTGAAGGAGAGGTGAAGGGGGTTATGGTTGTCTTTTTTAGACGATTCGAACTACCAACTGTGATTATTTTGTCACTGGTGTATTACCATGTAACACGATCGGGATACTTCCAGACTGTGAACGACAGGAGATCAGAGGAATATTTCAAGGGTTCACTGATGTCGGAAGGGGAAGCCAATGTCTATCAAGTGATCTAGAACAGAATAAATATCCACGAGAAATTTGAAATAATACGTAAGTTAAACCGACAGATGTAATTATTGATTGATTAATAAAAAAGTCGTCCAATTACAAGAATTTTATGAAAAATATAATAATTTTATAACTTTAAGAGAGAAATATTCAATATAACTCAGTTGAAACATTAATAGAGAAAAAGAACTTAAATATTATACAATTATTTCTAATTTCTTTAAGAAGGTTCATCTGACTTGTTGAAAAATGATACAATGCAATGAAACTTAAACAATATGTTAATAACTTAAAATAAATTATGTCTATTTTGTTTCAGAGTTTTTGACCGTATAGTTTTAAAATAATTGCATATTAAAAATATGCGCCCCCTACCCCGCTCGTTAAAAATCTATACAAACCTAAAACACGAGGTCCTAGGGGGCCCCAGCACCGTATTTTGCGGGTCTGTCCTCAAAAGCCTCATTATATATACGCAGCGATTTGAGACCTGTCCTCAAAACCACCATCCGTAAAATATTTAACATTGCGTAAATGGGAAACAAGATGGCCGTCTGTCCATCTGTCCAATTTGAGATTTTGAATTACACAATTCTCTCATTTAATCAATTTCCTGAAATTTTACGTTAAATATGACTTAAAATAAACACGACACATATTAGTTGGTAATTTATATTTTGATTTTGATATTTTAGCATCCTTTAATAATAATTTTTTTATTATTAAAAGTAGAAATGTTTGAAGATATTATTGTATACATTTTAATAATCCTATATAAATCCCCCAAGTTAATTTTTTTAAACCTAATATGGTAATTATATATATTAGAAAATGTCACGTCAATTTACAGGCCTTATTGCGCTTGTCTATTGCTGTAGTCTCGATAAATTCATTGTACATACAGTTAATCCACTTATGCCAGAAAGTTAAATTGATTACATTATGCCTATAATCTTCTTAACTGCAATTTTATAATTAATTATTTTCTTACGAATATTTTATAACTCTGTTTTATTTATTATCGTTAAGAAATTTTATCATTAAATTTAATCATATTTTATTTTTCATCGCAATAATGTGGAAATTTATTTCTGAAAAATTTATTAAAATTATTATAATTTATCATATAATTGACGCTGTACGATAAACAGAAGTAAATATTCTATTTATATAATATATTTAAAAGTTCAAAGGTTTAACAACATAAACAAAATTAAATATCTCGTATTGATAATCTGACAGAATGTTGAGTAAAAATATTCATTCTTAGAACAATTCATAAATAATGCATTTAGCTTAGAATAGATTAAATTACATCAATTTGTGTACATCGTAAGAGGGGAATTATTATATACCTTTAGACGTAGTTTAAAATTTTATTTATATATACCATTAAAAATTAACAATTTTCGAATAACTTCACTATTAGTTTAAAAGAGCGAGATATTTGTATCGTCAATGAATAGAGAAGTAATGAATCGCAGTGGACACGGACATGGAAGAGGCGAGGCCATTCGCGGCGTCGACTAGCCTTCTGCTTGAAAAATATATATATGTGGTACTTAGCTTTGTCCGACTTGTGGATTAACTGCAAAGATATTTGAATATATACTACTTAATGCCTACTCTGTTGGAGCTGTTGAAATTCAATCCGTTATATTCCTTACGCTATTCACGCGTCAAAAACAGATCTCGAATAATGGTCAATTTACAACGTACGTCATTTCCGTTATTTACTTCATGTTTTTCATATATTTTTTAAAGTCTTATTTGCGTTGGTTTTAAAATACAAAGTCCAATGAAAGGAGCACATTTTTAATGAAATAAATATTTTAAATATAAATTAATAAGAAAAAAATTGTAAAAAATAATCTAATTGGCATTTTAATATCTCAAACGGTCTCGTCTGTTCTTTTTGGAAGATTTTGCGCAGTTTCTTTTTTCGTCCAAAAATTCATATAACAAGTACAGTCTATTTGATAAAAATGGCCAAAAATTGTTTTTACTCAAATCGCCTCGTAATGACTTTAGAAAAATTTGCTTTTCATTCGTTAACAGAAATTCTAGTTTTAGTTATTATAAAGTAAGTTTTACTTAAAATTGGTTCGTTTTATTTGATTTCACGAAAAATTATCAAGTTTTTAAAAAAGATCCGAATTTACTCGACTTTGTTAAATTTATAAAATTAATGCAAATAAATTATGAATTTTTAAATAAATAATATTTGCTTTAGTATTCATAATAATAAAGTAAATACCTGATCCTGCAAATGTATATATATTTTATTTTGATTTAATAATACATTTGATTATAAATAAATAAGTTATCAGTATACGAATTCATAAGTTACCTTATATATAGTATAATTAAAAATTTAAATCAAGTCATTATTATAATTTATTATTTAAATTATTAACAAACATTCCAACCACCAGTTTTTATTGATTATAAATTAAAATAATCTGAAAATATTTCAAAATATAATAAAGATGTTATGATAACTAGAGATCAAGAGAATTGCATTAATAAAATGTCACTTTATATAAGGTTATATTTATGTGCAGGTCTGTTATTACTCATCATTTAACCGAAGTTCGTCAGAACACAGTTAAAATATTATAGAGGTTATTATATTCACACTGATATGTCATCGTCATAAACGTATATCGCATTATAATACATAAAATCAGGACTTTTTGGTGTTTTCGGAAAACAATACAATAATATCTTCCATTAATAAAGGACAGATAATACTTTTCAAATAAGTGCGTCCTTTTTCAATAAAAATATTGTTATTTTTTGAAAGCGCCATATAATAAAACATTTTACCATGCAATATAGAGATACATATATATTTTGCGTTTAGAAGAGATTTTTTATTATTTAATGTTAAAGTAATAGAAACGTAGATAATTTTTATATTAATAAGATTGAGATAGTTAAACTTCGAAGATCATCTATCAGAATGATCTACATTCGTAAAAAAACAATTTTAATACGATTGTCAATACATTCAATTTCTATATCTTCCATGAAAATTTTAGCGAGGCTAATTCATACTGTACTACTCGGACTTGTTTTGTACGGACAAATTCTTGTTTGTAAAAATTTTCCATTATAATGGTAACCCATTTTTAGCTTGCAGTTTGTATGTACGTCTAACTTTAATTTATACCGTTCAATACCAATTTCTCTAATGTATTAGTTAATAATAATACAGCATTCAATTTCTCTTTTTTTCATTTTACAACATATATACATATACTGTACAACATTTTTATATTAATTTAAAAATTTTAAATTAAATGTTTTATTATGAAATGAAATTTTATTCTATACTTTTAGGATTCTGAGGAAATCATTGATATATAAATAATAAATTTTGAAACAATTGCGTTTCAGTTGTTTAAATTGATTAACAATACGGTCCAACTTATACACCAGCAACAATTTTTTGCAATTAATTTTCTCATTAATAAATGACATATTAACTTTTGAATCACTTTTCTTTTTCTTTGTATTATAATTATTCTATATTTAAATTTAAAAAAATATCGCTGTAAATGTGTTGCGTATTATTACACATCATTGCATAATATATGAAATAGGAAAATATTGTTAAACTATGAAAATACACTATACTGCATTAATTACCATTAAATTTTGTTCTTTATTAATTTGGATAGTTATTATCAAGGGCATAAATCTAAGGCAAACAAATTAACGTAATTTTCTATTATATTATATGATAATTTTTCTACATATATTAGAATATAACTATATAATATAATAAATTATTTACTTACAAAATTTTCTATTTTTTACTTTTTCAGGATGTATTAATTGTTATTAATTAAAAAATTTTTATATTAGTATATAATATATTCATATTAGCAAGTTGTATGAAAAGTAAATTATAATGTTATCATTAATCATAATGATAAGCTGTTGGTGAAAGTGTTAAATTGAATATTATTTTTACTTCCGCATCGCATTACAATCATTCTATTTCGATAAGATATAGCCACTTCGTTCATAATAATGCTGTGTCATAATCAATATTATCGAGAAAATGATAATAGAAGTAAATTACTTAAAATAAAACTGTTGAATCAAATTCTATTGAATTTTGATTGCGATAAAGAAACTATTGTAATTAAAATATCGGAAGTTCGAGAGTTATTGATGTAAGAGTAACAAAGAAATTACGGAAATATGAATTCTTTATTAATTAAGTATCAAAGGAAATAATGTAAATAAAATGACAGCAAAAATTCTACAAAGATTCCGTAGACGATGCAGGTTTTCTAGGTGATAGGTCTGAAGGAGAGCGATGTGGGAAGAATAGTCCGGCAGTCATAAACGACGAAAATTGGAAGAAAAAGTGCTAAACGAAAATACTCTTCTGCGGGGAGATTGTACCCTGCGATCTAATGGAGAAAATAATGGATTTTTGGCAGTAAAGATCGCTTGGTCAGATCGGTCCTGCCGCCTTCAATCTCGAAACGTCGTTTTCACCCTTCTTTTAGTGATGAAATGATTTCACACTGGAACGTATACGAGATGGAAGCTTTCGACTTTCCGCCTCCGGTTCGCATTCGGCTTCCGCTAGATTATCCCCACTTCCGGCGGCTAATTGATTTTTCGGCTATTTTATTCAGTACTCAATTTTAATCTTAAGATTTTATGAGCACAATACACGCCATTGCCAATCTACATATTGAGTATAGAAAAGTATGCACATGCATTGCGCACAACGACTTTAGTCTGGGGAAAAAATGGAAAATACCTTTCGCACCCTTTGCACGCAAAGCATTTCTCGTGTCGTATGTCCTAAAGAACATTCGAAATCGCGTGCTGTCTACTTATTGATTAAAATTTATCGAGAATGTGTGTAAAACTTTTTAAAAATTAATTTAATATCCTAACTGTATTTATCAATATTATAAAATCATCCGAATTATTATTTGCATTAATGTTTATATAATTTCATATAATTATACAACAATCAAATAAATAAACACATAAAGATTATTTAAATTCTAAAAAATTATTATTAATATTATTATTTATATTTACTTTAGAAAGTGATCATTAATATATGCAAATGAGATTAAAGCCGTTTTATTAAATCTATAAAAGAATTTCAACTTATAACATATTTAATGTCGACGAATTCTTTTGCTGTTATTTGTTTTTACAGTGTTGGTCGTTTTAAAAGCCCTAAATTAATTTTGATGTTTTTCTCGCATTTAATAATTATAAAGAGTACATTTCAATATTGGCTTTAGTGCTGCAATTACTTATATATCTTTCTCAAACTGATTTAATATATATTTTCTTACTAACGCAGCAATTTTATTATTTAAAGTGAATTTTGAAACGCATCTGAAAGTATTTAATTAAAATTTAGAGCCTATACGCATAGAAAAGAATTGAACACAATAGTTAATTTTATGTTTATATGTTAATTATGTACATGAAATATTGATTACTATATTTTTTATTTGTTAATAATTTTATATAATAAAGCAAGATATGTATAAAAACAAATTTAAAAAGTTTTAAGATTTACATTAAATTTGAAGAACATACATTTAAGATTATTAAGGCTTGTTGATTGTGTAAGTTTATAGTAACTTAAATAGAATATTGTACATCTATATATGAAATCATTGAATTGAAGATGAGGATGTGAGTTGATTGACCGAACAAAGCACGTGTTTGCATCCCTCGTAACGTAGTGACTCCTTTGGTAACATGAAACAGTAGCGTATGGTTGGTATTTCGTTGCAGATAATATTTCCTTATATTGAAAAGCTGCTTAATGCATTATTTTGAAAGTGAAAATAAAATAAAATAAAATAAAAAAGTCTACAAATATTCAGCTTTTCAATAAAACTTTTATCATTCTTTAATCAGTTATTGATATTAGTCCTCTTTCTTATATCAGAAAATAATAAACCAAAATAAAAATATTATTTCCGTAATCGCTTTTATGCATTTGTCAGATAATTGTAATCATGATAGATAATAACACTATGAATAAGGCTACAATATATTTTAATCAGCTGTCTTGGACAAAATTTATAGATGAATATTTATAAGTTACGAAACGTATAGTTTAAGTCATAAATTAATTATTACAATTATTTAGATATTTTTATATTTTTATTGTTATCATTTTTATGTATATTTAAATTAAATTTTTATTTATAATTATTAATACAGACATTTTCGTTTGAACTTTAAATTTACTAAATAAGATAATTAAAATAAAATAAAAATACAAGAATAGAAATTAAAGGTATTTAACAACCTTAAACCTAAGAATTTTGAAATATGAGTAATAGTAGAAAAAATGTTTAAAAATTTTCTTTTGAATACATAACCAATAATTAAACAAGATATTTGGAGATTTAAGACGGTATCTTTCTAATGTTTGGAATTGTTTGTCACTTGTTCAGTGCGTTTAACTGTACTAATTACTACTAACTCTACAACAGTGCTTAAGGTCGTGGTATTTGAGTATAAAATACTCAAATCAAAATGTTTGTCAGGGTTGTCAGATATGTTGTAATGATATTTTATTTTAATTTGAAGGTAAGTATCAGCATGTGGGGAATATAGCTAATATTCATATGGCTATCATCTTTCCGCAATGTTAATCTTAGAGTAAAAGTAAGGAAACTTTTGAATTATGATTGCGTTTCAGTTCTGTGATGCATTGGTTTGCCAATAAGTTTCCATGGTAGATTCGAGTCCTCTCTAATAGTGTCCAATAATGACCCTAGTGACCTCACTCTTCCTCATGATTGAAAATAGTTTTCTTACATTTATTGAAGAAGAGGGAGGGTTAGGAGGGTCATCGTCGTCATCAATAAAAGAAAGTTGTTAAAATATAATTTCTATGACAATTTAATTTGGTTTTCGTGTTGAAAAGGCGAATTAAACCTACTATAGTTATTTAATGCAATTAGTATTCATCCTTTTTCTATTTATTTTTCTGCTGTACTCTACGTATTTTTAGCTCAGAGTAACACTATACTCTCTTCTTCTATAATACTCCATTGTTCATAGAAGCTTCGAAGAGAGTAAACCCTCTCCTTCTCTAGCTTTCTCTAGTGGCTTATCTTTAAAATTATCTTTCATTTTTCTGTCTATCTATCAGAAAGAATCCTCCACCCTCTCAATTACTAACTGTGTTTCGCTTAGGGGCCCTATTTCAAAATTTATTTCTGACTCTTTTTTCTAGCGGTCCCCTCGCTCAAAAGATATAGCTCGAGGTTCCTACAGAATTTTTTCATTCTATGGATGAATATTATATTTCTTAACAAATCTCTAACTGTTCTTCGTTGAGAAAGCATGTCCTTTTCAGCGGTCTATCGCTCAGAAAGGATAATGCTCGCTTCTTTTAATGGTCCATTGCTGAAGAAACCGTGCTAGCCGTTACCACTGCAAACAAATATGAGGTGAGACTTACTCGCAGTCTTCCGCTTATATAATAATAATATCATAAAATAATATAATATACAAATCCTAATATAATATCAATTAAACTATTCAAATTGTTAATATATATTTTATGAATTAATTAATTATTGCTTAATTAGTTATAAATAAGCTGTTTTATTTAATTCTTACATTGTAAATGTAATTTTTACAACGTTAAATAATAATTTATTTTTATGCGCATTAAACGATATAAATATTTATAACTTTTTAAATTAATTAAACAATAAAATATAAACTTATTTTTAATACTTACATAACTCTAACGCATTCTGTTTCAAAAATTTTATAATTTTTATCCGACTTTAATTTTTGAGAGTTAATTTGCCTCGTTATGTAGCGAAATGTCAGCTTTCTGCAATGATCTGCCAGACAGCCGAGCGGCACGCTCACAAGACCGCATTGCAGCGTAAGGGCGACGAGCGTTGACTCTTTTTTCCTTTTATTCTCTTTCTTGATATTTTTGCGCCTTATTATATTCACGTTTTGCGGTGCTTGTTCATGACACGCTAGCACCAAGTAAGTATAATTAAATGCTTTGCTGATTGTGACTACTTCTTTAAAGGTTTGCGGATCACTGAACCGAGATGTTTTCTTGACATTGTATCGTATACTGTAGTAATAACATTTAATGAATTTCATCGAATCACTTTTTGTCTTTGATCTTTTTAAATATTCTATTTTATTTATTCGTTTTCTGTATACGTTAATAGAATTTACCATAAATGTATAACAATACTGTGAGTATTAATAAATTTAAAAAATAACTGAAAATTAATTTTAATAAATTGTTCGTGTGATTCATGCACTGAATGGAAAATATAGTGAATTCATAATAGATTGCTGATTAATATATTTATACTTATACATATTGACATGAATATATGATATTCGATGATTTCTTGTACGGGACTCATATTTTTCAATAAACAGCAGTTCGTGGTTGTTCGAATTCATTCAGACACACCGACGGTTTGGGGTTCCTCAAATTCGCTGCGACCTTTGACGCCACCGTTTCTGGCGAACGATCGTGATTTCGTGTAGATGATGCCCTACCACCCATGCCTGATTAAGGAAATAAATCAAACATGTCTGACTTTTTTGAGACTAAAAAATCGTCGACCAAACGTTAAACGAAATTAAACCCAGTTAAAGTCTATATGTATATGCATGTAGCTCAAACTACATACTGTATTTACATATCCTTGTAATGTTTATCTATATCCATAACGATCGACTAATTGTAGTTATAATTGACGATATCTTTTCATTGTCTATACACTCAAAATTGTTTTTTAAGTATAATCTGCTATTTCGAGGAAATAGGTTTTTTAGCCTTCTTTCTATTATCTATAGTAGAAATATCAACATAAGAAAATGTTATCTGAGCTAAACTGACCAATAATATTCTAACATTCTAATATTCTAATTTATAAATGATAAGGATTTGGTATATTATTAACTATTTCTAGAAAGCATAAAAAAATAATATTCTTAAAAGTGTGTTGTTATACTGAAACATTGTAAAAATTACCACCGATCTGACAAGAATGCAGTAAGATAAAATATAAAAGTAATTAGATGATAATTTAAAAAGTATGGTATTCGATAGCTGTTAAATGGCATTTTAAAATGCATAATAATGTTTTAAAACAATTTAAAATATTTTTATAAAATCATGTAGTATTGTACTACAAATAAAAAATAATATTCAGCAGCGAAAACAAAAAAAAAAGAAAAAAATAATGAAAATTTAAGTTTTTGAAAATAATTTACTGATATTGTATTTCTACAGTAATAAGTATTGAGTTATCTTTTTTATTAACGATAGGTATTTAATTATTTTATAGTATTATGTTAATTTTATAATTCATATGTTTTGTAAATTTATACTAAAATATTTTTCTATCGAGTAATGCGATGAAGTCGAGTTTTGTTGGTTGTATAATTTCTTACACTTCATTACAACTAGTTTGGTATTACTAATGTGTCAATGCTACTGAATGCGTCTGTAAGAGATGAAGGGGGTTATGACTGGAGTAAAGCTAGGCAGTCCGGGATTAAGGGGTGAATCGGGAAGGCGTCGTAGTACGACATCAAACTTGCTTCAGCAAATCTAAACTAACCGACTAACTTGCCGCGTTACAATCTGAATCACGTAGAGATATGGCAAGGTTATATTGGTGGGTTATGGTAGCGTAGAAAATGACGGTACTGGCAACTAAATTTAGACATGAGAATATACGTAGCAGTTTTGGCGGAGGTAAATGCAAGAACTATGTGGAAAGATCCAAAGCCGGTTCACGTTTTGAGAACAAGATATCTTGAACATACATATCACATTGAACTGTAGTTTTATTCAAATATAACATACTAATACGTTCGATATTTGTACGTTCACTATTAACTTACTTTAATAGTAACACTAAACATAACTTTTATAATGTGCGAAGCAGTTTTGTAAAATATTTAATACGAACGTATAAAATGTAGATGAAGATTTATCGATTAATGAACATTATTATCGATTAGAGAAAACTATTAAACATTAAGTCGCTCTTAGATAAAGTAGAAGATTGGAAATTTTAACTGTACTTCAATCATTTTTAATTGATTTTTGTGTGTGTTGTTCAAAGACTTTAGTTTAAATGATATATCGAAAATTAAATATTTTAATATAAGTTTATAAGGAAGTTATTTAATTTATATTTTATTTGGAATGCGTTGACCTTTAAGT
>JABFQC010003538.1:0-13935 GCA_022817085.1 Psilanteris sp. ZL-2020 | reverse complement strand
GAGTATAGTTGTATATGGAAATTATATAATAATATAATAATATAATATTATAATAATAATAAAAAAATATAATTAAAATAAAATAATAATGATGGTAATTTTTCATTAAGATCAATTACATTTGTGATAAAGTATTTTATAGATAATTTCATATGTTCGACATTTTGAATTTTAAATCGTTTACATACGACCCTCTCCAACATCTGTCAAAGTCGATTGAAGAACCACCTTAATATAGTATTTATCTGTCTTTTATTAATATACAAAAATATTATTACGTTCCGAAAGCACCAACTGTTTTTTTACTTCATATATCTATCTCTGTCAGCAACACGTATCAAGAAAGTAACAGACTTTGACTACAGTTCACACGTGGAGACGTATACAAATGTCAACACAACGTGTATTTACCATCCATCCAACATTCATTTATTAATTAAGGTAATGATTTGCGTATAATGGACATAAATGAAGTGTTCGATAACTTGATGTTAGCTGAGGATATCGCCGAGCAGTCGGGTTATGAAGAAGGATATCAAGCTGGCAAAGAAAAACAAACCGAAGGTTTCCATTTAGGTTATCACAGAGCCAGCGTATTGGGAGCACAGTTAGGTTATTACAAAGGTATTTTATTGTTGTTCAAAAGTCATCCCAAAGAGAAATGCGCTCTCCTTGCTGAAGAAATAATTAAAGAAATCGACCAGTTTCCAAAAGACAACGATGAGAACACGGATTTGAAAGCGGCGTTAGAAAGCATAAAGTGTAAATTTCAAAAATTTTGCTTTATGGTCAAAATCAGCAGCACGTATCCAGAATCTGACAAACTCGAATTTTGAATAATAAAATTAAAAACGAATAAAGAAAATTTAGACTTCAACATGTCTAAATATCAGGACTTGATGGATGACGTTCATTCCTTCATTAAACAATATGAGCTCATCAGTAACAGTCAAATTGTTGACTTTTTTACAAAAGATCTATGGGAGCATTGTGTACCTGAAGAAATGAAGAATTTGTGTACAAAAAAGAACACTGTAAATATAGAGGATTTATCACAGCATGTTTGTATTAAAAAATTTCAGAACACGATTTCTTCGATAGGATTAAATAATGTTTTTAAATTAAAACGCATTGATAAAATACATGACAATTTGGACAAAGATTTAAAGCATACTGAACAACGTAAGGAAAGATGTCAGCAAAAATTTCATAGTCAAAAAAAGCAACACGAAATAGAACAACTGTCTGGTTTAATAAACGAAAATATACCAAACGAATGCCCACTGGTTATTGATGCTGGAGCTGGTAAAGGCTATTTGTCTATATATATTTCTCAAAATTATAATTTACCTGTATTGGCTATTGAATCGTCAAATACAGTTTATCATAGTGCTTTGAATCATAAAGATCTTTTAAAGAAAGTTACACACAAATCGTATCAGGTTTGTTTTTAATTTATTTATTTTATTGCAAATAAATAAGCTTGTTTATAAAAAGTGAGAAAGTTATTTTGTATTATATAATTTGTTACTATACATATAGGCAAAATGTAAAAGTTTGAATGTGTCAAAACTATCTCCTGTGACTAATTTATTGACATAAATGTGATGTATATTTGTATATTATATATTATTAATAATATTATATATATTTTAATATTATATATATTTGTATATTAAATATTAATATTCTTTTATATATTATTAATTAACATTATAAGTGAACACTATACATGATAAAATAGCCAAAACATGAATATATTTTTATATGCTAAGTTTAATAATTATTATTATTTGTAGGTAAAATACGTTAAAGAGCATATAAATGAATCAACAGAGTATTTAAATTTAGTGAAAAACAATTTTCCTGATTTATTGATAAAGAATATAAGCTTAGTGGGATTGCACACATGTGGATCTTTAGTATATTCAATGGTAAAATCATTCCAATATAACAAAGATCTGAAAATGTTATGTGTTGTTCCCTGTTGTTATCATTTAGCTGATTCATGTTTCAATAAAATATACAACATTTCACGAAACCAGAGAATGCTCGCACAGCAACGATTTTCTACAACTTTCAATGTGAATTGTTATCATTCATCACTATTTTATCGAGCAGTATTACAAGTTATCTTAAAATCTCTAGGTAATTATTTCTTTGTTTATTATTTTATTATGAAATATGTACAAATAAATATTAAATTAAGAAGTTTAATTTTAAGTTGTAAAAAATATTATAGCATAAAACAATTATAGATTTAAAATTATTAGTTTAATCTTTTATGTAACAGAGAATAGTTATTTTGTTAATTTTAAAGTTAATTATTTAAAATTTTTATAATGAAAAAGTGTGTGTATTATATGTGCAATGTTTTATACTATTTTATTTGTTTTATTTCATAGGTTTAGAAAATGCAAAAATTGGAAGAGGAGTTTTTCATGAAGATTTTACAATTTATATAAAACGTGCTTTATCGAAGATTGGTCTTCCGATAGAAAAAGTAAGCAGACCTGATTACTTTAAACTTAAGTTAAACGATCGTTTAATTAATCTTGATAAATTTAATTTAATTAGAAAATTATTAATTCTAAAATCAACATATATTTAATTGAATATATTATTTATTTTTTATTTGTAGATTCTGTATATAAATGTTATATAAATGTTAATTATATTATTGTTAAACAGATATTACTTTTTTACTTGATACCTTTATTATTTCAAAGAAGTTTCTTTTAAAATTCTTTTGTCATGTAAATGAACAGCTGCTCATCAAGATAAATAGATGATCAATGATAATATCAATGAAATAGAATCTTGATCAATAAAATGTGAACAAAATAAAATAATATCTTGTTATTATAAAATATTACAATTGAATGCTATCTAATTTTGATTCTTAATTTCTTTGTTAATTATATATTTAGTACTTGCTTAATCTAGCAATTAATAAACTATCTGTAATAAAGAATTCATATAATAATAAATAAATAATTCTAATAATAAAATTTAATAATCAAAATAAATATTTTTATTTTAGATCCCATGTGATGAATTAATAAAACAGACATATAATACTTATGTCGATGATTTATGGAAATTCAACATATTTCATACATTAAGATTGCTCATTGCTCCTCTTTTAGAAGTTACAATTTTATTGGACATAGCGTTACATTTACTTAAAAATGGACTATGCGGAACTGTGGAAATAGTGCGAATTTTTGATACTCAAATTTCACCAAGATCTTTTTGTATACTAGCTAAAAAGTGAAAATAAAAAAAAATATGAAGTTGTTAATTATATATATATATATATGTATACATGTATATAATAATAAAAACATTAATTTTGATAAAGATAAGTTTCTTTTGTAATTGGTTTGTTATGTTATGTTAACATTACAAAAATTACAGTAGTTCCATGTATACCCTGCTCCTTTTATCTTGAAGAACCAGTAATAGATATCAGCACGCACTTAACGCGGTCGTTTATAAATCAGTCGACTGAAACACTTTATACTAGAAACTTGTCTCGTGCCCATACTTCCAGTACTTTTTCAATTAAAACAGAACTTGTAAGATCTATTGATAAAAAATATTGGAGTAAGTATTATTTTTTAATAATTCGTTTATTATTAATGAATTATAATTGATTTAATAAAAAAAAAACTTATAATAAAAGTAAATTATTAATTATATATTTTATATTTTAATAAAATATAAAAAAATAATTTTATAATTATATTTTATATATTTTTATAGAAATGTTATAATAAAATTGAATATTTTTATTTATATTTAGTACAAGAACATAGTTTAACGAAGTAATGTTTTAAGAAATTAAATCGAAATTATTAAAAAAAGTAGGTGTGTTTGATAAGAAATCTAGTTTTTGAAACACACGTGTTAAGCTATTTTATAAACCTGTCAATTATATCGATTGTGTGTATAAAACTTCTCTTTCTCTGTCTCTAATAAAGAAACTCGAGTAATGTGTACTAGATAAACGGAAATATTCCGATATAATGTTCCCACAATGTCGTTATCTATTGAGGTAATTCTTTATTGATAATATATTTATTAATTTTGAATTTTTCCATTGAACTACACAATGAATTTAATGATAGGAAACAAAGAAGAAGAAGACAATGAAGTTATAAACAATGAGCTATTTTTAAATATTTTGAATGGAAAATTTATCTATATTAAATTATTTCGTGATTATTTCGAAACAGGTTTTAATTATCCTAGCACTCAGAAATAACAATGTTTATATTGAGTAATTGTATTAAGAATCATTTTTATTAAAATGGCTTTTGAGAAAAAGAATTGAAAACGATTGTAATTTAAATCATATGAATGAATAAAAAAATAAGATTACTTAATTGGAACAATTAATAACGATGCGAGCAAAATATAATAGTTTTTATTAAAATATTATAGAATATTATATTATCAATTACAATAAATAATATATTTTTTGTGATTATTTGTTGTAAATTCAGCTTACATTGTTGGGCTTCTTAATTCAAGCTTTCAAACACTTGGATGATTTCACAAGATTTATGTTAAATAAATCATTATTAGAATAATTTATGATGAATTATAACATTCTTGAACATTTTTTTCCTTTCATCCTCATATTATTGTTCACAAAATAAAAGATTTAATTATATTTAAATTACTAAAAATGTACATAATTCATATGAAGATATTATGTTGGTTTCTCAATAACAAATATTTGCTTTGGTGTGTATTTACTTAAATATTTTTGTACCAATCAAGTCTTTGTAATATTGATTAGTCTATCAATTGGTATTATTTGGCAATTTTTATGTATTAAATTAATATTAATTGATGACAACGAAAAATCCTTTGATTTAATGTGATATGATATCATATCGTATCAACACCTTAAAGTATATTTAAATTAAAATGAACTATTTACATTGTTTTCAGATAATGGAGCAGCTAACGAAATTGGGTCAAAAGTCGTTGAAAGTTTGTCAAATATACAATAAATTGAAAGCGATTACCACAACGCATCAAAGTTTCAGAACTATAACTTCAAAGGAAGTCTTTGAAAAAGAATTAAAATATGGTGCCCATAATTATCATCCAATTCCAGTTGCTATTTCAAGAGCAGAAGGTGTGTATATGTGGGATGTTGAAGGCAAGCGGTACTACGATTTTCTAAGTGCATATTCAGCTATTAACCAAGGACACTGTCATCCAAGAATATACAAAGCAATGATGGAACAGGCTAAAGTGCTCACATTGACTTCTCGAGCATTCTACTCTGACGTTTTGGGTGAATTAGAGGAATACATAACTTCCTTATTTGGGTAAATTAGAGTAAAATAATTAAACGTAGTGAATACACAAATGAGAACATGATCATAAATTTGTATCTTAATAATAAAATAAATTGTATAATAATAGGAAAGACCAAAATATTTTACTGGTTTGTAATCTTGATACAAAAATAATATTATTTTAGCTATGACAAGTGGTTACCAATGAATACAGGTGTAGAGGGTGGTGAAACCGCCTGCAAATTGGCACGCAAGTGGGCTTATTCTCGAAAGGGAATAAAGGAATACGAAGCCAAAATTATATTCGCAGAAGGCAATTTTTGGGGAAGAACCTTAAGTGCAATCTCTGCCAGTACAGACCCGTCTAGTTACAGTGGATTTGGTCCATTTATGCCTGGATTCCATAATATTCCATACGACAGTTTAAGTCATTTAGAAGAAGCTCTTTCGGATCCAAACGTTTGTGCATTTATGGTCGAACCAATCCAGGGTGAGGCAGGAGTTATTGTACCCAAGGTATGTATTCTTTTATATCCACCTTTAATTCAGTATTGAATTGTATTATTCTTAATATTAGAATATATATTTCATCTAAATGTGAATTATTATTTTAGAGTAACACGTGTGATGATTTTTCAGTTTACCTTTTGTTTATATAGTTGACATTGGTCCGATATATTTATTAAATTATCAACTTATTTCTTGCAGGATGGTTATTTAAAGGGAATACGTGAATTGTGCACCAAGTACAATGTGTTATGGATAGCAGATGAAGTTCAAACTGGACTCGGAAGAACAGGAAAACGACTAGCTATAGATTACGAAGATGTGAAACCAGATATATTGATACTTGGAAAAGCGTTATCTGGAGGATTTTATCCCGTGTCTGGTGTATTAGCAAACGATCCTATTATGTTGTGTATTAATCCAGGTGAACATGGTTCTACCTATGGTGGAAATCCATTGGGTTGTAAAATTGCTCTTGAAGCACTGCGAATATTAGAAGAAGAAAAGTTAGCAGAAAATGCTTATAAATTGGGTGAAATATTTCGAAAAGAATTAAAACAATTATCAAGCGATGTTATTAAAACTGTGCGAGGCAAAGGATTGATGAACGCAATTGTTGTTAATGACAATTATGATGCCATGCATATATGTTTAATGTTGAAAGACCGAGGTCTTTTGGCGAAGCCAACCCATGACCATATTATAAGATTGGCACCTCCTCTTGTTATAACTGAGAAACAAATTCGAGAATGTGCTGACATTGTTAACACAACCATATCTGAATATGGCAAAATCAAATAAATAATTACAGACTGTATATGCAAAGGATATATATATATATATATTATTATCTTGACAGTTAAATAAACATTTTATACATACTTTTTAAACGTCGTTCGTTATTCATTTATATCAGATTGCATACATTTTATCGTTTGAAGTTTATTCATTTATTTTGAATTAAATATTCCTTATGGGTGCTCAAAAACCGTATCCAAGTGATTAAAATATTTTTAGATTTATTTGTAATATTATTATTCATAAGTTGTGTTGAAAAATATTAAAATCTTGATTGTAATAAATATAATAAATGAAACCAGTAGAAATATTTTTAAATATATTTTTATTTAATGTATTTAAATTTATATAAAAATATCGTAAATGTATCGTAAACTCTGAAATGGACAATTATACAATAATTAGAACTAAATATAGAAAAACTAAACTATGTTAAGAAATTTCACAGTGTAAAAGTTTGTAATTCTTTATGTTTCATAGGCCATGAATTGAAAAATTTGCTTTTAACGCATGTCCAGTGTTCTTGGTAACTTTGTGAAGCTTGTTTGCAATGGTAATAATAAATCTTTTTCGGGTGTCTTATATCCTTAAATAGTACACTTTTTTCAATGACTTTGAAGAAAGATTCCAAAAAAGCGTGTCTACTTATTAAAAGACAATGACCAATGTTTTTCTTTTTTGTAGCTCCTTGTTTTCGACCTTGTATAGCAACTTCTGTGTCTCTAAAAATGTATCACAAAATGAAATATTTACATAATTAAATATATTATTATTATGATTATTTACCAAAAGTTTAATAGTACAGCAAAGTAAAAGTGGTATTCGAGAAGTTATAATGAGTATCTAAATAATTTAACCCTTTCGAACCCAAACTTTTGGATGTAAAGATGATCAATTTTTTTATTACACGTTGTTAATAAATGTATAAACAACTACACAATGCATTGTAACATTAATTTCTCTCTACAATGGTATATACTGCAACATTAAACTGCAATTTTCATTTCCGACACCCGATAAGTTAATAAACATTGGTGAACAATGTCGCAAACTGTTCTTAAGTATATGTAGCATATATGCTACGCTGGGGCCGAAAGGGTTAACTGTTTTCTCCGTGTATACCAGTGTATACAACCAATATACACATGAGTGGCCTTCACGTACATCTATTAGTTTTAGCTATTATAACAAATAGTAAGATAATTAGTCTGTAAAATTCATCGCAAATAATACCTAATGAAATTTACTTTTTCATTCAAAGTTTCGCAGTCGGACTCCGAAATTCGATCATTTATTTTGAAATATTTTATTTGTCGGATGTTAAAAATACAGGATGTATTTTCAAAAATATAATCATGTATATATTTATATATAAAAAATCCTCTTTTTGCCTATTCGAGATGTGTCCCGCGTCGGTCATAATTGTATACAAATTTATGCGCGACGCGTGATGTAATTGGGGTTATGACGATTCACAAAAAATATAGAACACGTGTACATGTGTCATCGTGCGAACGGGGCTTCTGGCGTTTTTTTTTTTTTTGAAAACTCGAATCAGCGGCTTTATCTTGGGTTCACATTGGGTTACGTAATGAGGCGGATTAATCCTGCGGCGAAGGGGAAGGGGGCTTCAAATATAGCAGTTTTCCGTCTTTGTCACGAAACGCGCAACGCAATTGCAGGGCAATTAGGATATTGTGATATAATTTTGAGCGATAAAACCTTCGAGGTTGTTTATTTACGACTTTTATTTGCATTTGTTGTTCATCTTCGTACTTCCCGGGAATTAATTTCGGGATTAAGTGCGACGAATTTAAAACATCGCAGAAATGAAACGGAAATGCTTTTGTCCGTACATAAATGCATGATAGATCGTGAGAGCATTACCGTCGGCCGTATTAAAAAGTTAAGTTAAAATGTCAAATCGAGGAACTCCGTAAGTTACCTCGCTCGCGCAATCCAACGACTTTTCCATTAATTTCACAGAGGAATTATATTTGCTTGTATATTCGGTATAATTACTATAAGTTTGCGTTAATGTTAATTTATTAAACGTGGAATTTAATCGATTAACTGTCGTAGGAAATTTTTACTACCAAATATCTGTACAAACGAATTATCGAAGAAAAATGAGGTAAATAATCAAATTCTCAAACTGAAATTTTCTATATATTTGATAGATTGTCATGCGATAAAACATAAATAATGTTTTCATCAAAATCGCCTGAATTGAGAATACTTATACACTGACAGAAATCACAGTGAACTACACGGGAAAAAATAATGATATAAATGCAACACAAAATGACAATGTTGACTACACGGTGTTAATTCAACACATAAACTTTGTAAAATTAAAACGACCAATTTGTTTGAATCAAAACAATCGAATTCTGAGGAAAAATAGCCGCTGTGTTTGTAAACACGGTATGCCTAAAACCGTACACAATCAACACGCACCTCGTAGTAGATCCAACATATTTTGACTATTTTAAAACAAAACAATTTTTATATAAATTTAATGCCTTATTTTTTCCCGTGTATAAAATAGTTGATTTAATTACGTATAATAGTTGTATACACGCAGAGAACATTTTATTGGTTCAAACAAAGTTTTGTTAAATTTACAAAATATTTTGTACATTCAACCAAATTTTAGTTAATAAATGTACTTTTTAACCGTTTAGTTAACCGTTTCAAACATATAACACAATTGCACATTATCAAATACAGGTATTAGAACACAACAATACGTTTTGTAGGTTAATGATAATATATTATTTAATTTAAACGTTAATAATTCTTTACAATTAAACGTCTTACTTTAAGACACAAATGTCTTAATTAAGACTCGATTCCTATTCTAAAATTTCATTAACTTAATATTCAAATAAGAATCTTAATTTAAGAGACCATCGTCTTAATTATTATATTTTATATATGTTATCCCGCACCTCCTGCACGAGTGTATATTATTAAAACGTTTTCTCACGTAGCGGCGGCGGAAAAATGTCATGGAATATCCGCTTCCTTTTTCGTCAGCCGCTAAAAAACTTATTTCATCTTATTTGGATCCTTTAACGCGACTAAGGCGCTAATAAGTCCCGACGAGCTAACTTGTTGCAAACGAAAGGGGATTGAGAAATCGACGCGAGGTTAAACGAATTGCCAATAAAATACCTCAGTTTTCGCGAGCGCGCGAATTTGCGTTGCCAAAAGGTCTAAACGTTTGATATTTATCGCTCGATAATTGCTCCGATACAGACACTCCCGGGATGCGCCGCGCCGAATTGTTAACGGTAACGTCGTTTTTCTCCAAATGAATTGCGCTCGTAAAATATCCGTCAGCCGGGCTGTTTTTAATATTCAATTAGATCGTGTATACGCGAATATTTATTGTATTATCGGACTATGTACGCGGAAGTGGCGCCTGGAGGGGGGGGGGGTAATAAACGATCACAAAACCGTTAATTGGAGAGTAATTCTCGGCGCGACCAATGAGAGCGCGCGGATCGGATTTGTCCGCGCGAAATGACTTCGTTAAAAAGTCAAGTCGCGTCGACACAAGATCGGCTCGATCGTGCGCGATTCCGTCCGATTGAATACGATTTTGTCACGATTGGCAAACAAAAACCGGTAATGAATCGGAATTTTTGGTTTCTGATTGTAAAAAGAAACGGCGACTTTTGGTACGACCACCAGATGGCGTTGTTTAACGAGCAGCGCGTTACGAAATCGTGGAAACGAATCGGTCGCTGCGCCACCCGCCGAGATCGCCGACCGGCGCGCGCCGTTTGTTTACCTGGTCCGATTGGCCGACCGATATAAACGCGCGTCATCCGGCGACGGACGCTCGCGGCGGTGCGCCACCCTAACCCGATCGGTGCGCGCAAAAGTTCGCGCTCTGAATTTGCAACGGGATCAGATTGCCTTAACAATCGGATCGCGTTAAAGTTTATCTTCTTAAGTTACAAATGGGATCTAAATAATGACGTTCATATTTCACGAAGTTTTATGAACGAGTTTTACGAACTTGTTTATAAAACTTCGCCAATCGCGGCGCGCTGCATATGGCGCTATCGTAATTTTAATCGCGAAAGTTTATTCAAGAAACATCCATCGCAACTTTCTTTATTTGTATTGATTTCGCGCGGCTTTAATGAACACACATTTTTGTCCGTATCGGCCGTGTATGAGCGCTATTTTCATCGCGCGGATTTAAAGCACCGCAGATACGGCACGTTCGCTAAGCAGGCTAAATAAGTGATCCGTCTTTATTTACGCGCGCGCTCGTATCAGCGCGGCGCGAAACATAATTAAAAGTAAAAGCTTATTTCTCGGCCGAACTTTTAATCTTCTCGCCCCCCGAACCCTCTCCCGAAATTGATAATCCGATCCGACATCGACCTGCCGTTTTTCCACGCCGCTCTCTGAACGCGTCCGGTAATATGTATAGATTGAGAAAAATTTCTATGAAAAATTACTGTGCCAAAACAGTATTCCGATGTTTGTCAACGCGTAAAAATTACCCTTAAATAACATAAGCATTGTTTCGATTTCCTTTATATATTGTTTACAGTGCTTTAACGGTAATTATTCTTTGTTGACAAACATCGCATCAAAGTACTGTTTTGGTACGGTAATTTTTAATAGAAATTTTTCTCAGTATATATATATATATATATATTATTTATGTATCGAAATTGATTACCGGAAGTGCGTTTCGAGTTTCGTAATATGCAGCGGTGGCAAACTTATAAGCGCGGATACAAATTCGATTAAGATGATTAATGCGGGCGATATAATTGTCAACAATCTGGAATGTAAATAATTTGTGACTAATCTTTTAGTCAAATTCATATTTTTTTGGTTTCGAAAACTACACTGAAAAAAAAACACAAAAAACTTACTATATTATATATTAAACTTTCGTACATAAACTTGCATATATTATTGTGTGCATTGCAAATTCTACTACATTATATAGTAATTTTTCTTGTATTTTTACGTATCCTTCACTTTTGATATATTATATAGTAAATTGTTAAACATTTTTTTTTCAGTGTAGGTTATGAAAAATTTGATGCAGATAATTAACGTACATAATGTAAGGTGAAAATGACAAATGACGATTTTTGATTCGCTGGAAACATTTAATTTATAACATTTTTTTTGTAATAACATTTTAATACGAACTATGTTAAAACTTTGAAAATTGACATTCGTAATATAATATTAAATGATCAACGATTTCGGTAAATTTTAAATTCAATTTTTAATTACTTGAAATTAACATTATGTATGCTTATTTTTGTTGTCAACTTTTTTCACACTGATAGAAAAAAAAGTGTAAAAAAAAGGTATAACTGTATTAAGACACAACGTGATTTATTATTTAACACACGAGTTGTCTTAAAAATTATATTCCATTAAGATTATACACAAAAAACTGTGCATTAGATTAAGACACTCAGGCGTCTTGATTAAATCGCCAGTCAAGAATTTGACGTTAACTAGTGCAAAACTGAAAACCAAACATCTATATTGTTAATTTTCATTTTCATGTCGATTAACATAGCGCGAATTAATTTACAGCCGTTCAACAATTTCAAGGCGTAGCAATGCATAGATAGTTGATATGTTAGATTTACATATCTAAAAAGTAAACAGTTTCATATCAGCGTAATGAATTCTTTTTATTACATAATACGTGTGGTCATATGGGTACCAGTATGCGTTATACTTCGAAAAACACAAATATGCGTACATATATTACTATATCCGTTTGTACACAGTCATACACACACATGCACATATATATATATAAAAATATATATATATTAAAATGAATTATTTGGTCCACTTTATCATTTATACACTGTTGCACACCGTCAACTGTCTCGCAGCAGATTTTTTAGGAAAAATGCACACAGATATACACACACACGCATATATATATATTCAAATTTCGCTATTTTTCCGGGAATGGCATTTCAAAGGGAAAATTGAATTAACCGGCGATATATCGGCATATTAAACGCTTAACAAATTGAAAAACGAAGTCGCGAATTTTTATTTATATCTGCGTTTTGCGCGGGGCTTTTCACATGTGTCGTTTCGTGTATTATTCGCCGCGTATCCGGTTCACTGCGAACGCAAAAGGGAGATCTATGTTTTGCAAATCGTGCAGAAATAATTGCCATTTGATAGCGTACGAGCGACGACTTTTTGTTGCAAGACATTATGACTCACGAGATAATCTCCTTTTATTAATATTTCCGGCGAATATTTTATTCATTAAACCATAATGAAGTAGAAAACGTGGAAGTGTGTGTATAATAAAGACGGAGATGGAAGATGAGGGGTGGAGGGGGTAATGAATAAACTTCATTCCCGATTCAGGCTCGAATGCGAGCGATTTTTCTCGACAAATTGTCTATAGTTTTTCAATAACAAACCGCACGGTTGTACATATTCAAAAAAAGTTTATCAATTTATTTTTATATTTTTTAATTTCACGACACGCTTTAGTTTTATTCGCGCCGTCAAAAGCGCGGCGCGATCTGAAAATTGTCGCGTCTTAATTGTGCGCGCATATGACATTCCAAAACCGTTTTCAGCCGCGGGTCGCTAATTTTATTGACGGCATCGTAAAACAAAATACTTTTTTTTGAATAATAGCTAATTAAAAATGACGCGCGTGCAATATATTTTTCAGTCATAATTGGTGCTTTTTATACAGCTTTCGTACCGTTAAACATCTATAAACTGTTTATAAGCAAATGCATCCGCTTAAGTGAGATCTTTATGCGATTTATGATTATAGCTACGCTGGTATTCCCTGAATTGTAAAAAATAAAGGTTAAGAATTCATTTTAATTCCCGTTTTTATCAAATTCATAAAATGTAAAGATGTATATATATATGTATATAAACCTATCTTTTTACACGGAAAAAAAAGGTTGGTTTTGATACATAAATGAATTTATCTATTGGTTTTTATTTAAATCACATACATATTTTAAATATATTAAGTATTTATATTTATCCAATGCAGCTAAATGATTCTTATTGTCTGTTCTATTTTTTTGACTGAATCAGTCAAACAGTTTATGTAAAATAACAAAATGTGATTGGACATTAACTTAACCTCTTTCATAAATTTCGTAACTTTTCTTTCGGTTCAAAAAATGTAAAGCGAATCCAAGTATTCTAATAAAATAATATAATGTTTATATAGATATTATTTATCAATAAATATATTTGAATTGCAATATAGGAAGTATTAATATATTTTAGACTCTTACAT
>JABFQC010003537.1:0-13935 GCA_022817085.1 Psilanteris sp. ZL-2020 | reverse complement strand
ATTGACCAGAAAATGTCAAGTTACTGAGATAGCGCCTATTCAGTTTAACTGGTTAGTGCCTTTCAATACAGAGCGTTGCATTTCCTACGAGGCCCTGACAAGTACACCTAACCAGTCCCTAGCAACACAAATAGATAAACTACTCAGTGCCTTCTGAAAAACTAGCCACAATTTTTACTTGGGTTATTAAAAGCAATAAGAATATATAATTTTAGTCGATATGAAAAAAATAAATAAAATTATACATCTATAATAATATCTTTAATGTTATTAGTTAAAATACAGAATGTACCATAAGTGACAGAAAACGAGGTTATGTATGATCCAAGGCGTCTTGCAAGTGTCTTACTATAAGTCGCCCAACTGATTTTGTAAGTGAACGACTGAAAACTGTCTACAAAAATGGTGCCCTAATTTAAGACACCTGTTCTTACAGTGTATTATTCATATAAATAATGCGACGCGATGGACGCAATTCCTCTGTTTAATATTTAGAGTTGAAGCGCACTGTGGTGCTATACCACTTAAAAGCTAAAAGTGTCGAGTCAAAAGTTACGTTCCCTCCCTCGGCGGACAATGTAACGAGTTAATATATAGATATGTAACGTATTACCGAACGCGCGCGACCGTTGTTTAATTTCTCTCTGCGAACACCCGCATATATTTGTTAACTGTCTTAATTGTGCATATTTTATGCTGCATTATAACTACATGAGAGATTACGCAACTTTATCAAGCGGAGTGAAATTTTGGTACAGTTATTGTGCGAAATGTTTTTTTCCTGCTTCATTTCAGGACCAAAGTTTAGAATTGCGCGAGGATATGTTGTTGAATACATTGTATACGTGTGATTTCGGATTGAATTAAAGTTTAAACAAAACATGTAATTCTAATCTAAAAAAATTAAAAAAAAAATAAAAAATTAACGTAATATAATCAATTGAAAACAACGAGATTGTGAATTTTAAAGGAATAATTAATATATGTGTATCGACGAATTTTAATTAAAACGAGTAAAAATATATATTAAGAAGTTACAGTAAATAAATATAGAAACAATTTTTTAAAAATTACTAGCAAAATATAAAATGTGTGACAATAGTGTTCTATTTTTAAATTATACTTAAAAATTAGTAAATATTGCACATATTTTAGTCAAAATTGCTTATACTTAGCAAAAAAGTAATTTTTAATACTTTTTTCTTTCCGCGTGCAAACAGTTATAGGGATACTTGAAACCCGCTTAATTCAATACCAAATTCTTTTCTCGCAAGTATAATTTTAATTCGATAATATCAAAGTATATTAATATCACGATAATAATGCACACAAATATTTGCGTTGTATCCTCGTAATAATTACTACCGAAGCAATGCCATTTCACAATTCAACGTGGAATCTACATCGCGCCATCGCGAAACGCTTTTATTTAATAGTCGAAGCGTTACTTTGCACAAAAATTATTGTAACTCGAAATAATACTTCTATTTGCGCGAGCCAAACAAACGTCGGCACGGACTTATAGTTGCCGCGTCGAACCGAATTCGACTCGAAACATCACGGTTTTTGACTGAAAAAGATGATAAAAATTGTACGGACCCTTGAGAACACTGGAACGAATGTCTGCGGTTAATACGCGCGCAATGAAAGTCACGGGAATTAATCCCCGGAGCACGAAAGCCGGGCGCATAAATAACTTATTTATACGCCGGCCAGTCAAAAAATGGAATCGCACGACCGAAATTCGACACGATAATTATTTTGCTTTTCGTCTAATCCCGTAGAACGTACAAAGAAGCAAATAATTGCCAAGTGCCGTGCGTCAATTATCGAACGGTCCACTTTTTATTCGATCGCGCAAAACGTTCGTCCTCAATAATGATCATCCAGGACGGCCTAATGCCTATACTTTATGCGGCGCGTCGCGCGTTATTTTATCGCGTGCAATGCGTTATTATTACAATGTATTACTATTATATACATAATTTCATTACAAGCGTGTCTGCGAAATTTCTGTGTTAATAATGAATTGAGTCACGTTCGTAAGAATTCCGTTGAGAGTTAATGAATTTAAATTGCCACCTATGACTTTTTTGCAGGCTTGCCAACCGAATGCTCTTCAAAAGCAACAGCGAATCCAAATAATTATACACTCACGATTTGCGCGCAAAGAACGTCGCGACTCTCGGTTGGTAATGCAAATGGCCGGCCGATGCGCATTCAGCTGTCGCGGGTTATAATTCCACAGCTGTTTTCTGAAGGAGCAATCGAATATCGAAATTTGCGTTGGTCATCATCGTTAAAGGAAAATTGTCAAACAAATTACGCCGGACGGTCGGCTCTGTTGAATGGAACGGCGGGGCTTTGTTACACGGCGTATGAAACTCGACGCAGTTCCGTGAATAAACGATAGTTTTTGCGGTTCCGCTCGTGTCCATTTCAAGTCAATACGAATTTTGATCAATTCCGAACAAAAACGCCCAATTATCGCAATATCGAACGGCCGATACAAAGCTATCGCGCCATCTAGGAATCTTATGCTGCGTCCACGCTGGTCGTTCTCATCAACCTCAGTAGCGGCCTTTGATTAATTTAATCGAACAACTTTGGCTCCTGATCAAGATTGCGACCGCTTGAGCCGACGTCTTCGAGATTTTTATTGCGTCGATTTCCATCCCGCAACGTACGACACCGATTTAATTGCCGCGCTTGCGCGATTCGTCGACAGCTTGGACCGAATTTTTGCGGAAATCTGTCGGGCCGATTTCACGCGCGCATATCACGCTTTTATGTCAATTTATTGCGCGATAAGTTTGACGGAAAAAGTGATTACAAAATAATTGATGAAACTTTTATTCCCGCCGCATATACGTCGGAACTTTCATTTGCGCGATACACTTTAAACCGCGTTCCATTGTTAAACCACTGTCACCGCCTATTCCATAAATATATATACCCGACACACGCGCTAACAACTTCGACATCGGGTAAAACATTTTGAAAATAATTAAAAAACGGAAAAACTTGTTGGCACTCGCGGCAGTAGATTAATCTTTGTTTATTGAACTCTCGTTGCTTCGGAAAACTGCAATGAAACCGTGCCAATTAAAAACTGAACCAAATCGATCATTAAAGCGCCATTGTTGGTTCCAAATCGACCACGCGGTGCGTCCGAAGATCGACGAAAACAGGCAAAATTTTAAAATCACACAAATACCGACCGGAAGTCGCATCGCGCGACTCCGGGGCGACCGAGAATTTGCCCGATCCGGCGTGTTTCATTTTCAATTTCCACCAATAATTCGCTAATCGCTAATCCCGCGCCGTCGGGTTTCAGATCGTCAGCCAGCTTAATCAGTCGAGTCTCGTATCAAATTGTACGCCGTCCCGCAAACGGCGCCATTAAATCGCGCTTAATAATCCGAGTCTATTCATTACGCCGTTAAGATTTAGGGACTATCCGAAACGTTCACGAGGGCGTCTCCCGAATACACCGAGTTGATGATTTAAAAAGACACATTTCTAATGACCAGTCATAAAATCAATGTTGTTGAAAAAAATCCGCGATAAATTTTTCTGCGCGCTATTCGAGTCGCTCTCGGACAATTTAGGTCCGGCGAAGTGAATTTATGTGCTTCGAAGGCAAGTATTCCTGGAACCATTAAAGCATCCTAGCATCGCGTTTAATTCTTTTTCGCGAAGATATTGAGTCCGAGTTATAGAGGTTGAAGAGTTATGAGTGTTAATTACTTGTTTCGTCCGGTGAACTCGGGTCGCTCTGATTAGTGGTGTATTTTGTTAGCACCTGCGGCCCCGTGAAAATATTGCATCCTTGGCTTTCTATCATCCGAACGAGAGCTGCCGCTACCACGTACAAAAATGCTCGCAGCTTGTAATATAAATAGTTTATTCATTCACTTGGCGCGGAGGTGCGTCGGGTAATTGATATAATTGATGCCGCGCTACCTACAGCGAAAACGACACTCGTTAATAAGCCTCGTACGCGGCTCTCGATTCTAATTAAGCGTTCGGGCCAAGTAAGAAGCTTCGAATTAAAATTGCGAATCCCACATTCGACCGGCGCGGGAGACTTTCTTCGAAACTATTCGACGCGTAATCAGCGGCTATCGGGTTACATCATTTCTCGCGCGCCGACGAACAAGCCCGTTCCGGGTTTCTCGACGAATTCTTCGACGTCGTTGCGAGCGGCTATCCATTTGTCAACGATAACGCGCGACGCGCTGCCGAAATCCCGAATTTCATTCGGATAATGGTACGCGCGGTGGCGAATCGCGAAGCACGCTGGAAATCTCGCTCGGGCAGAAGCGGAGGCGCGCGTTTCACCGCAAGTATGTGTTTTGCCGGCAAAAAGTAATAATTTATTGATTGCGGGAAAAAGGTCGATGCATTCCCGCAGGGGCGTCGCTCGTATTAGCAAGCGCTTTCATCTCAATTAGTCGTCGCGTTTAATTAAAGCGTATCGCGCGGAATGCCGGGGCCGGTTCTTTCCGATTCACGAGCGAAAAAACGTAATGACACTGGGATTGAGAACAAACAAGAGCCGCGGGTTTTGTATTATTCTTGCTTCAAAGTTTGCGTCGCGCTTGTGCCTTGGGAGACGAAAATTCGCGAGACGTTGTTCAAATATTTTCTCGCTCCAACCCGGAACGATACAAACGTTCGCTTGAAATAAACCGCGCGGTCTAGTGAGCCAGATTTCTGCATTTTCAGACGCGCGGACCAAGCTTCGGCGTCGTGGTATTATTAAAATGACGAATACGCGGCCGAGCGAGTCGCGCGCCGCGGCAATTAACGCGCGGCTCAATTCGTTGAATGATTAACGCGCGGCGGCCTTTATTCGTGCCGATTGTAATATTGGTGACACCGGCGGGAGTGTAGCGCGCCGTCGAACGCACTCGGGCCAATCATTTATTATCCTTAGTCAAATTGTTTTTTCATAAGAAGCTTCGGCACGTTCTTTCTCGGCTCCCTAAAATTATACGTCCTCGAATCTTTACCGCGTTATATGTGACCCGACAAGAAAAGGAGATGAAGAACAGGACAGTGATAAATCACAAATTACACGAACTCGTTGCTGCGCAAGACAAATTGATCCTGGGAGTCATGAGCTACACAGCGGGTAATAATATAATTATAGGACTGCCAGGCTCTTGCGATGTTTCAGTTTCAACTTCTTATCGCTCACTTTTACAGACTTTAAGAATGTCTTTAATATACAATCGAAACTTTTTGTATTTAACAACTTCTGTGCTAATTTCAGCATTGTACCATATATCATGGTTCTGAATATATGAATCTTAAAAACCATTTGGCATACAAAACGCACGCTCGATACAAAGAGCGGCCTCTCGAGTTCAGCGCGCAGAAGAAAGGCGTTTTGTTTTTTTGCAAATGAGCTGGAAATTTGTAACGATTAATAATTTGATGAAAAATGTTGAGTTATGAACGGGCCGGCAAATGTAAGTATTTTTATTGGCATGGATGCAAGTTTTTGTAATATCAGATGTTGATTAAAGGAGAAAAAAAAGAACGGGCGGAGGGGGAAGAAAACAATTAATCAAGCGAAGCGATTCGTGCGCCAAATGAACACGTATTATGATGAAAATGCGAAATTGCGGTTTTCATCAATCAGCGTACACTTCGGCTAAGATAAAGAGTATTATGATGAAGTAAATATGTCAAAAGTATTATCGGGCTTCGGGAGGATTATTTTTCGTCGAGGATAAAAAAGACCGACCATTACAACGAGCGATCCGTCAAATTGTCCATCTGGTCTTTACGCGGGACGAGAATAAAGCCGACAAAAAGCGTTGTTCATACGTCGGGGGTTAGTTTCTGCTCGAGAAAACAGAATTTGTTTAACGGTAAAATATTCCGCGCCGACGTCGTCCTGAGTTAGTCGCAAGCAAGGCGGCGGATCCGAAATACGAAACGGAAATTGATTTTTCGACTCGCTTTCGGCCGGCTCTTATCACGGCATCGATACACATAACTCGTCAAACTTTTTGCGCTTTTTCTGTTTTAAGTTTCTTAATATCGTCGACACTTTATATACATACAGTTATTATGGTCCTGATTTTATCATATAAATTATATCCATCTTACACGCTTATATATGTTCGTACATAATTATTCGCGCTTTTACATGGCCATATTTCATGCGCGAGTAATATATTCATATAAGCGATAACAAATTCCAAAATTACCAATACATACGCTTCGTAACATTGTTTTTCGTCCGGCGTAAATTTACGGCTTCGAAATAAAGCGGGCACTCGAGAATCAGTCAGAAAATCGCGACGAACTCTCGCGTCGATTCTAATTCGCCGGTCTAATAAAATTGCCGCGCGCAATAATCCGCGTTAACATAAAACGCCGCTTTATATTCCGAAGCGAACGCTGACGAAATTAGCGGTCATTATAAATTACCCCGACGAGTCTTCCCGCAAACATGACGCGCCGCGGTTGCGAAATAAGCCGCGGCTGCGACAAAAGTGTCGCTTTTATTGATAAGAAGTGACGTCGCTTTTGGTACCGAAAAGTGTTCGTATGCAAAATAGGTCATTATACCGGCATAAAAGCGAGGCATGGCGGCGCGAGGTGGTGCGATAAATACTTCAATCAGCACCCTCTAAGGCGTCAGTTAAAGTCACGGCGGTACCGACTCAAGACAGAATGGCGGCGAATCGCAAAGACCCGCGTCCTTCCTTTGTGATGTACGCCAGGCTCCGCTGACAAGCCAGCTGCGACCGATTTAAGGCACTCGTGCTTGATCTGCATATATCCCCGCAGATAGGCAGGCTTTGATATAGCCACCATAGTTGCGACAGCGGCCAACCGAAACCAATTTCGAGAATCTCGGTAGCTGGATTTCTTCGCCCGATCAGACGACGATATAGCCGCCGAGCCTCGAACAAAACGGTACGCCGAGCTTTATCGGCGGATCAGCTTCCAAAATGGAAACGTCAAAATAAATTTCATCCGAGCCGATGAAATCGGCGATAGGGGCCGCGCGGTTTTGACGCAGCGGGGGACCGCCGCGGCTTCGGCTTGCGGTCGATTGCGCGAGTGGGTCGCGTGTTAATGAATTCGACGCATTACCGGCAAGGCGCGTTTCGATCGAAATATATCATCGATGGTCGCGTGATCGCGATTCCTATCGGTAAATCATGTCAATTATAAGTTGTTTATGATCGACTCGCAGATTCCGAGATTGGATCGAGTGCGGGAAGAAAAATCGCGGCGCGGCATCCCAGGCCGGTATTGAAAAGCGACAAAAGTCGGCTGGTAATTGGGTGAGACAACGCGACACCCGAGCGGATCCTGTGTGCGTTTTCGCGTGTCGGCGACGGACCTGGGAGCCCGCGCGCCAGAGCGGCCGTGCCTTCGGAGCGTCCTGTCCTTCAAGCGAGCGTCACTGGAACAATAAATCTGGACTTTTGGTGGGTAATTGGGTTCACTCGGCGAGATCGGTCTGATACTGTCTGCCGCGCGTCCGTCCGTCCATCCGTCCTCCGGCGCGCTTATTTTGCCTTCATCAGCTTTCTAGAATTACCCGCGCGACACGCCGCGCTTTGAAAAATCACCTCCGAAAGAATCCCAAGACGATTGTCGTTCGTCACGCGGCCCAAATCATAAATTTAATTAGGCAAGCGCGAGCCTCCGCGTAAATTTAATTAAACCCACGGCGACGGGCAATTTGCAAAATTAGAACATGAAATTTAACTCAAATACAGATTACGATCTTGTGAAATACCGTCGGATGGATTGTATTCCGTGTAGCGCGCAAATTATAATGACATACGTCTTCGGGCGGATTTATGCCAAGTATGCGCGACGAATTTTTATCTTCTTCATGAATTGTAAAGATAGAGAAATTTATAAAATCTATACAGTCGCGCGCGCGCGTCCTTATCAAAGGACAGAGAACGGCTTCTGATTTCCATACTTGAGCGGACTCCCCGATTCAGTTCATTTTTATTCCGCCGTTGGTTGTAGGGAGTAAAGGGTTTTCAAACTCGCAAACGCATGCCTATATAAAGAGCATCGCGGCGCGCCGTTCACTACGACTTGTTATACGCGCCGGCCTCTCATTCGAATCGGGCCAAGATCGTGTCGTATGCAAAACGTCGAATTTCCGAGCCACCCGAAGATACGGCAAAGACCTGCCGATCTGTGGGAGTCAGTCCGAGTCCGGCTATAAATCTGAATAATAAATGAGTCCCGACGGCGTCTAAGAAGTCTCCGCCTCAGCGCGGAGATGTTGCTTAAGGCTCAAAGATGAATTTACGACGACCGCTCATGCAACTATGCGATCCCCGAAAAAACGTATCGACCATCATGCTACATTTAATCGGTTTGTTTCAATATATTGTGACAATGGTCCTTCGCTGGTTAACCGCGCGACTGCCAGCCGCGGCCCCTGGTCGATTCTTTTTGCGAACATCCGGGCTGCAGTTTGTCATCTTTAACAATGCACCGCTAATTTTGTATTACTTTGTATAACCGTTGCGGTTTGCGCGAAGAAAAATTCTTTAGGTTTTAGACGCCTTTGGAAAATATTCAATTTATTTTCGATCGTTTGAGCTGCGACGTTTAAAATCTAAAGGTTTGTATCTTCAATTTAATTAATCGTTATTATTGCACTGAAACAAATAATC
The DNA here is from genome assembly GCA_022817085.1 of Psilanteris sp. ZL-2020. Lineage (NCBI taxonomy): Eukaryota > Metazoa > Arthropoda > Insecta > Hymenoptera > Scelionidae > Psilanteris > Psilanteris sp. ZL-2020. The sequence continues at coordinate 5,254 of JABFQC010003537.1, read as the reverse complement.
CTGCAAACTTTATCAGACAATATTGTAAACATCGGATAAAGGGAAAAAAATGTAAATAAATATTTGAAAATATTATTATTTTTATCAGATTGTATGGTAATTTTTATCACATTTATTGAAGTTTTGATTTATCATATTTGTTTACATTTTTTTTCCTTTATCCCATTTTTACAATATAGTATGGTAAAATTTGCAGGATTATTTCTTTCAGTGTGTATGCATGTATTGTATTAAAATTCGTTTAATTGTGCCAGGTAATATTTCTTGTCGTATGAAATAAAGTTGGGCGAGTAGAAAAACAGACATTATGTTGAACCATACGAATATTTGGATATTAAATTAATGCGATCGTCTGCTTGAACGATTCTTACTTTATATAAGTAATAAAAATAGTTTTCGCAATGTGAGTGGATGTGCCATACGTAAAAGATATTTGATGTTCATTTTCTCAACAAACTACGAGTCTGCGAAATGTTGAGGATGTTTCATGTATGTTCGATATTTTCAAAGGCACAAAGCTGTACTGAATTTATTGAAGTAAATAATTGATAAATAATTAAAAAATAATTGAAAATCATCTTAATTGTATTATTTGACTTTCGGGTTGTATTTATATTAATTATATATATCTATGTGCGTATAAGCGCGTATTATTTGATTATTCATTATTACAAATTTTCATAAATGATTTTCGAAATGCATACACTAATTATTTATAAAATATATATATGTATATAATGCAATTTTTAATCGTATATTATGTGTATTTATTAATTTGCACATATATCTTCTTATATGGCAATGTCAAGTAAATTAACCTGCATATTTTCATAATTAGCACGAATTCAACAGATAATGCTGTTTGATTAAGAGCTTCACTACAGATGTTAATATATACAAATATTTGATATTATTGATCTAAATATTATTACGTAACTTAAAATAAACAATTCGATTTAAAATGATCGAAGCAATTATGTATAATTGATTCATTATATCAAAAATATATTTCACTGCATACATTTTTCAATGCTACAAATTTGACATTTCGGTTAATTTCAAACAATTAAATTTCCAAACATTTCAGTGTATGCTACATTCACACACAATTATGCAGCATTAATAAAATATATTAATTTGGCTTCTTCATTGAAAATAATTTTTTGAATACTCTGCAATTTGCAAGAAAAATATATAAACAATTTTCTCTTTCAATGTATAGCTATACAAAGTAATTTAAAATACTATCATGTAGTATATATATATATTTGCAACGCACACAATTGTGTTATAATTATAGTGTACATTCTTTATACACGAAGAAACCATATATTAAACAAAATTTATTGTATGATATATCAAAAGTAGTATATACATGAAAATTTAATAATAATTACTACATGTAGTAAAATTTGCAACGCACGTAATAACATCGAAAAAACAAGTGTTTTAGAAAGTAATTTTATAACGGTTAAATGTTTGTATACATCTAAATGAACATTTTCAATATTTTTAAAAAATAACACTTATAAGTGTTTCGAACAACTTTAAACACGTTTTTAAAACATTGTAAAACGAGGTATATTTTCAGGTATATCCTAGTTTTGATATATCAAAACATTATATAAACCCATTATATAAACAATAAATTTTATTCACTATTATTTATCCCGCGAACTAATCAAAAATCCACATAGAAAAGTAAAAGCGCGTATATTATGAACTGCCTAATTTCTTTCCTTCTTTCGAAACAAACTGTCCGAAAAGACCGAACGTTTATCAGCGCTACCGTTTCAATCCAAAGAATTGAATTTCCAAGCCAGCCAGTCTTGTCCGGTATAATAGTAACGATCGGCAATAATACTTAAACGATATTTACGGCGTAGCTGCGATCGATATCGCAGATTTCGTTGAAGCATTAAGCAGAGCGGGGCCATGATTTGAAGTTGACAAATTCGCGGCCGTAAAAAAGTTGAGTGGTCGCAAAAATTGAATAAAACAAGAAATGAATAGCGATGCCGTCGCGACTCGATCAGCGCCGCGTTTCGTTCCGAGCGAGCGCAATGATAAAATCGCTAAATTGCGGAATCGTTAAAATGTTCAATTTACTTTAAACACAGTCTTACTTTTAAATTGTACTCTCGTTACAACGAGTGTAATTACCGTAACGATTACTCCGTCGACTGTCGTCATTACCGCGAGCGTCCTATAAAATACTTTGCGCTCTATTCAAGACGCGGACGCAGCGTCATTACGTTTGGTGGGTTTCGGTGAAACGCCGTCGGAGCGGCGAAATAAAAAGTCCGGTCCAATCCGCACACGGGTGCCTCCTCGAGGCTGTTTCACGGTCGCTGCCTCGCAACACGATTTCTTGCGAAGTTACACGAATATCGCCGCTCGCGCCGAGATCCGTGTTTTGCTCTTTAGGAATCATTAGCTGCGGCTTTCGCGGCTAATTCAAATTGCAATTCCAACGTGCGGTCCGTCTGTTGCTCATCAAAATACCGTCGGCCGCGCGGCCATTCTCATGCCGGCGGGCGGGAAAAAACGCGCGGCGCGCTTTTGCGCCGAGGAAAAACAGCGCGTTTCGGTAAACGAAGCCGGCGTCGTCTTGGAAAACGAAAGGACCCGGCCGAGCCGCGGCTGCGAACATTGTTTACATTTCCCGGCGTCAAACTATTTAATAATAGCGTGCAAATAACTCGCGTCATCGATTTCCTTTTTTCGTATCCGCGCGCGCTCGTTTTTCAGGCCCCCGCGCGCGCGCTTTTTGCGCCGCGCGGCGCAATGTCGACGCGCAAATAGCCGCTTGTCCGCAATTTTATTGCAACGATAAATAAACGATTAATTGACGTTTATGTTTTTGCAGCGGTGGCAAAAACAAGCAGTATTTTTATTGCGACGCAAAGTTTAGTGCGCTACCGTTCAATTGAATGCGCCACGGGACGAGGTGAATGGGAGGGGGAGGGGGGGGAGGTGCGACGAAATGGAACAAAAATATTCGGCTAATTGCTTCGCGATCTTTGCAAAATGGCTATTTCGAAACGTTGCGCCGCGGCCACGCGAATGTTTATTGACGCTCGTCGGGTGACGGAAGGGATCAGTCGACATAGTACCAGTTGCGGTTTCGTGATCGATCGACGACCGCTCCGTTCCGTGAGTTATCGTTATTACGGTAAAGCTTCCTGCGTTCTCCAAACGATGGCAGTAACTGACTGAATCGCGATATTGGCTTTGCATGTATGAGTAACGGCTCGGGTCCCCTCTCTGTTCTGCATTGTACCTCGTGTGTGGCACGCTTTCTACACGTGGACCGCGTGGTCCCTCTTCGACTAGTTTCGCTATTCTTCGGCGGCGAGCGCGAGACGGTGCCTTGCACGTGTCCACCGCAGGTTCGTCGCATCCTCGGATCTTGGTACCCTCGATTTAAATTAGGGTCAAATCTCGCGTAAATCAACCGTGGCATAATTTTGTCAATCGTGGTTGGATTAAATGACAGTCTTCGTTATTTCCGCGATTTCGCGTAATTCGAGAATTTGGGCTCGTTTTGACGGGTGGTATTCACGAATGCGAGATGTTTGTTCTTCGATGGCTGATTCAAGGGAATGAAGTTTGGGATATGAATTTTCAAAAAGGATATCATATTTATTGATTTCGTGTAAAAAATGATTAAATGTCTTTAACATTAGATTATTGGTTTCGAAGTGTCGTAATTGATACTTTTGGTATGCTTATTTTGGTAATTTATAATATTATTTTTCTCTTCGTGTATAATTACAGTATCAGTACAGTAAATATTATTAAATCACATTAATTGTAGGACAAAATAAAAGTTTAGTAAAACATTAATCAACTTTACAGTAAATATTGATACATTGATTAAATTATATCCAAATTCAATTATTTTTATTTTGAAATTCTTTTTTTGTTATTAAACCAAACTTTTGTTTCGTCGCACAGTCACCGTGTGTTTAATAATAAATAATAACTGAACTTTCAGAATTCAATTTTCTCTTGTGATGAAAAATACAATAGACAATTATAAGAGACGAATGTCTTTCCTAAATGGATTATATAATAACAAAATTGTCGTTTAATATATCTGATTTATATTAATATCTCCGTTTTATTCCCAATATAGTAATATCACAAATACAATATTGTTTAAAATTAAATTACATTGAAAAAATATTTTCACATACGATGTTATTTTATCCAACGAGTGTATACTTACGTCAACTACTCAATCTGTTCAATAGACTATGAAAAACAGTTTATACTTATATATAAGTTTTTAATATAATATCATTAATATATCGCTTATGGACCATAGTGTGAAAAAATTACAAAATTGAACGGGGTTAAACCCGATGAAAGCAAACATGCGTTTGTAGTAATCAGGCGTATTAAATTTAATAATTCATATAATTTTAATACGTTTAACAGCATATAGCTTAATTATATAAAGGCTCTTGGATTTTTAAATGCAATAACGTTTTTAATGCTATTTGTTCATTTTAAGCACATTTTGAAATTACAAAAAGATATTAAAATGTTAAGAAAATTGACAACGCTTCCAATCATACACGGAGAAAATTATTTGCTTAAAAATTGCTATTGTAGTGAATATTTTGTGTTAATATAATGGTAAAAACAGTACAAAATATAAACTTATTAATTTTTTTTTTCAATTTCTGTAAGAAAAATTACTATGTCAAATAAGAAATACTATACACATTATAAAAATTAACTTTATTTTTGTATTAAGAGCTATACAAGTTTCGTAATTGTTGTGATTCGAAGTATTTACAAATTACTATTTGAGTTAGTCATTTATTACACGCTTGAAAAATATATTTTATATTGAAATTCAACATTATTTCACAAAGAAAGAAATATAAATATAAGAGTATTAGTTGTACTATGTTTTCTTGCAAGCGAATGGAAACATGGTGTAGCAGTATATAAGGAACAATAAATGATTAACTATAATATGCAAATATCATGCTTCTTCAGATTATTTACTCAAGTAAATAAAATTCATATATGCGTGTTCATATTATCCGATGTGTTTATTTCGATTAGTTGTATGTGTAGAAGTTTATGTATGACCCCTCACCCACAACGCTCCCCACGCGCACTGATCAGTCACAAACAAGAACAAACCTGAATAATAACATACATAATAAGAAAAAGAGAAGTATTATAATAAATTAATTATATAACAACATTTAATATAACATTAATTTATTTT
>JABFQC010003536.1:0-13936 GCA_022817085.1 Psilanteris sp. ZL-2020 | reverse complement strand
GGGGAAAATGTCTACAGTTAGAGGAGGTATAATCATTTTGAGGATAAATACATATAAGTAGTAAAAAATAATTTGGTTTCACAAATTATAAAAAAGTAAACTGTCCACAAATCCTTTCACTATTTTGCATGTACTTGATTACACAGACGTATATAGTAATATACGTAATTGAAATCTTATTCTTTCGTGTTTCGTAATATGTATTTTTTCTAAGTTTTTCTTTTAAAATTAGTATCCCTGAAAACGAATAGTATTATATAATATTCCTACAATATTCTATAAATTTTATATAATATTAACGCATTGTCGTTTTTTATGTTTATACATAAAATTGTTTATTATGATTATATTAATATTAGAATATTTATTTATATTTTAGCATTATTACTTTAATGTAAATACTGAATAATAAATTTATATTTCAGGACGACTTTGAAGACAAATGTGACGAATTAACAGAGTCAACAATAGAACACTAACGTGTACAGTGTTTCAAAAAAATGTTTATTTATATCAAACAATATTAACCAATTTCATATTCAAGAATTTTTAAAAGAAAAAAATTATTAGCAATTTATTATTATATATATAGTTTAAAATATATCAGTTGTGTTCAATATTTAATGAGTAAGTTTTGTTTTTTTATACAATTATTTACTAATTAATATTCATTAGTATTTTATTTAATTGCATTTATGTATTTTATATGTATGTATTTTTAATTTAAATAAAAAGTTTAATACTATAACAATTATTGTATATTTTCTCAATATATTAAATCAAGAAATAAAAAAAATAATAAAAAATCTAACTGAACAATTTGTATATTACATATATAAGATTATAAAATAATAATAATTGGTTTGTTTATGCAATCAATTTAATTATAGAAATAATGCATTCTATGTGATAGAGTGAATAATATAACAAATGCATATAGTATTAAATCTTATTTTATTATGAAAAATGAATGTTTACATGGCTGATATTTATAAATGAGTTAGAAATTTCTGTCGGAATAAATTGTTAAATGTGTAATAATGACGAGACAATTAAAAAGGTTTAAAACAATAAAACTATAATTACTAATCTTTCCTTAGTCATATTAGCAAAAATGTATCAAATTTTACAGTGCACTACATTATGCTATAAATGTCATCATAACAGAAACTATTTTCAATTGAAATGAATATTTGAATACAATACTCGATGTCCATTAAGTTTGTCATTACAGTTCATCATAATTATTACTGCTTTATACAATATGTAATAAAAGAACACTTATTATTACAAGAAAAATTAGAATGAAACACAAAATAAGATCGGTGCTGTACGATTAGTTTCGATGTTTAATTTTCGGAGTGACAATTTATACGTGCTCTTACAATAGTTCAATCAATAAAAAAATATAACCCCCTCTTCTTAACCAAAATGACCCACGTAACGGCGAGATATCGTATCAGTCTGCCTATTAATTCATTTTCTTTTGCATTCTTCTGTTATTATACTACTTAAAACTTGCTAAATTGTTTATCTTAACAATCATAAATCTTAGTCGAAATGTTTACTTATACTTTAATAACAAGATTTTACAAGTAATTTCCTTATTATTTGTTCACTATTACAAAAAAAAGCAAATAAAATTAATAAAAAATACCAAGTATTGAGTCAACAAAATTAATTTTATTATATTTTCAACGAAGGCAGTTAGGCACTGAAGCGATACGTACAACAGAAATGTAGCAACAAAACCACAGAAAAAATAATGATTTCATTACAAGTATTATATATGAAAGAAGGTAAGAAATATCGAGTTTGAGGCAACTAGACAATTTAACGGGCCATGCTATAACGCATGACTTCCCGCGACCACAATGATATCGTTGTTATCATTCTCGTTGCCTGATGCCATTTCTGTTGTCTGATCAAATCACCGTACTTTCATTTTAATTAATCTTACACTATATTAAATTATATCAATAATTGATTTTGTATTTCTTATTTATATATATTATATATATATATGTATATATATATGTATATAAATATATATATACACACACACACAATTTATATATATATATCACGCCTGTCCTTTCATTGATGAATCCAGGTGTAGGTACACTGTTAACAACACTCCGCATTCTTATATAAAAAAAATTTTGTTTGTGAAATTTTAATGGCTAATTTATGCTGGTTTTTGAGATCCCTTTTTACCAATAAGAGATTTGTGGATATGTGGAATAACACCTAAAAACGAATTATTTTGTTAATAAATTGAATTGCAATTCTTATATTTATATATAATACATTTAACAATAAAGAGTATTAAATATACAAAAATTTCATGTTCAATATTATATATAACCATAAAACTTTTACTTTAACATTTAAATAAACAAACAAACCTCCTCCTGCGATTGTAGCTTTGATAAGACTGTCTAACTCTTCGTCTCCACGAATAGCTAACTGTAAATGTCTGGGAGTTATACGTTTGACTTTTAAATCTTTGGATGCATTTCCCGCCAATTCCAAAACCTTTTTGTAAAAAATAATAATATTTAGAAAATTTCAAATTATTGAATAATAAACATTTATATTACAAAAATATAGATTTTTATTAAAAATGTTTTGTAACAAAAAATTCTGTAATAATATGCTTTATTCGCATAAATTTAAAATACATCACTTCATAATTTAAAATTGCAATTGATGTTTTAGTAATAAGTATATCGTATGAATAATTATATGTAATTAGATTTAACTTACTTCGGCGGTAAGATATTCCAAGATAGCAGCACTGTAAACAGCAGCTGTTGCACCAACCCTTCCATGGCTAGTTGTTCTGTTTTTTAAATGCCTATGGATTCTTCCAACGGGAAACTAAAATTAAAATGTTAATATTTATTTTCATTTATTCAAATTATAAACAATAAGTATTTGAACAAAAGCTTCGTTATAAACAGAACATATATAATTTTTTTACTTATAGTATTATATATAATATCTAGAACAAAAAAACATTTAAAAAACTTGTACTAAATAAGTTTCAAAATAAATTAAATAAACTGATAATTTTTATTATTATAAATAAAATTAATGTATTATACAAACTTAAATATCTATATTTTAATATAATTATAGCAATATATTAGCATTAAGTGATAATAATATATATATATATATATATATTTGTTTCATATTTTGATTAATAATTTATTAGTAAGTTAATTACAAAAACAATTTATAATTATTTTACATTTATTGGTTTAATTTAATGCCATGAAAGATGAATAAAAATGTTAGTTTTATTATCATAAAATAAATGCATCAAGGATATATGAACTGAATTTATTTATAGTTTAAATATTTTACATTAAGGAGATTTTGAATTAAATTAACAATATAATATATAAGAAGTAAGAAAATAGATTATTTCAATAGATATATATTATAAACATAAGATTCCTCTACATGTACAACCTATGTCAAAAACATCAGTATCATCTGTGCCAAAAACATTGGATCCTATTTTACCAGTAACTTTTCACTCAGAAATATCGAACGGACGCGGGATGACATAGCTATTCAGAAAACGCCTCAGATAACATTTTGTGTGATTTTTTAGAGGTCTAATTATATTTCTATATAAAACCCTGACTCACATATTGACTAATTGATTAAATTCATGAACTTATATTATGTGGAATTTATTATTAACGCTATGAAATATTTATTATTAAAAGATTAATATATATATATATATATATATATATCTATTGTGTATATACATGAATACATACACACACGCGCACACTATTCATTGCTATGCAGTTTAAATTTGTATAAAACATTACTTATTCATGAACTGATTAAACATTTAGTTGATTAAAACATATTGATTATTATTCTATTTTTTTTTAAATTTAAGTAGTTTGAATTAAATTTAATATTACATTTATTATTCTGACACATTAAAAGCATTTTTATTAAAATGCTGTACTTTATTTGAACACAATGCTCACAGAAAATTATATTTATATTTATTTATCAATTTAATATCTTTCAAATTAGATCAAACTAAATAAGTAAACAAAAGAGAAAAATGATCATAAGACTAAAGAAAACAAAGGAAAACGTTAGAAATGCCGCATCTAATTTTTGTATAAACTATTCATTTGTTTATCCCTTAACAAATGTTCACACAACAAAACCAACATACGAATAAAGACTGTAAAAATACCAAGAAGCAAGAATTAAAAACGAGCATAATGCAATAACATTGCATCCGAACAATTTTGAATTGTCAAATGAAATTTATTTTATGACAAAAAAGCATACTTGAATTTCACAAATTATCAACTCCTATTTACAATAAGTTTATAAAATCGAAAACAAGACGAAATGCCACAAACGTCCGATCATTAATAAATCGAAACAATTTCGCTATTTGCCGAGAAAAAAATTTTCGCGCCAAAACAATAAATGTAACCTAAAAATAACGACAAGGAAAAATTAAACAATTTGAGATAAAATCAGACCGAGTTGCGAATTGCGACACGTCATTTGTAACGAATTTCGTGAAAATTTGAGTACATATATCAAGCTTACCTGTAAACCGGCGCGAGCTGATCTTGACACGGCCTTTGCCTTAGATTTGCCAGAGTCCTTTCCAGCTTTGCCGCCCGCCTGTTACGACACGAAAATACACATTAATTTACGAGTTACAATCACGAAATTTTGTCAGACCGTTAACGAAACTCTGTGGTTTCGTTTGCGATTGGTTTTTTGCATGGATGCTTCGTATTTTCGCGATAATCTCGCGGATACTCACCATTTTACTCGCACAGCTTCAATGACTCACTACACAGCACGAACGATGACGCTATTAACAATAAAAGAGAGCCCGCCAAACTTGCGTCTTCCTTTTACTTCGTGGTCACGTGACCAAATCCCACCAATGAATGGACTGAATTCGCGCCGCGATGCCATCTTATCCGGAGAGAGACGCTACCGAACGCTTGGCTACGTTTCAGCAGTCCTACCAACCGCCAAATTGTACAAATTGGCCGTTAACTTTTAACATTCGTTTGAAAACGATGCGGAGTCTTGTGTTTGCGTCATGTGAATAATATTTTGATATATTTCAGCGGTCAACTTTTTATTCAAAAAGCTGTTTATTCCATTGAAGCGGAAGTACGAGCAAATTTACGAGTATGCGAGCATTTTAGGGCACAATGTATGTTCGCTAAAAAAGATTGCTAAATTACTGCAAATGCCTTCTAGTCGAGAATTCGCTAATGGCTAAAATAACATTCGCGTTTTTTATATAAACTGCGATTATAATAATCGAACGTTCTCGAGATTTTATTCATGAGCCAATCTCATAAATAATTAATTTATCGACGAATCCAATTTCGTAGTGTTAAGACACATATTGATATAAAATATGTATTTAATCACGCAAGCTTGATATTATATATATACAATTTGTGAAATCAATTAAAGCTGATGCGTAAATGTGATTGATTTCAAAATTGTTGTTTTATTTACTTTGTTTTAGATAAAATTGACTAATACACATAATGCCTACAGTTTTAGCAATATAAGTTATCAGACGAATTCAAACCGACAAATTAAATGATGACCGTTGTTACACAAATGTTTACCGTTTAAAATTTAATTACATCCAACAGCTAAGAACAAGTTAATAAAAATGGTCTGTATTCATTTGATTAATTTCCGAGTAATAATATGAATTTATTTCATAAAATACAAAACGTTTTATAAGACTTAGAAAATTATTTAATTGTCTACCTATACAAACTGAGAATATTTGTTTAACATCTTAATATTACGTTAGTGCGGCGCTTTTATATATTTCTTAATGCATTCATTAAAATACTGTGATCATTTAATTTCGTATAGAAATTGAAGTTTAAAAATTATTTCATATTATAAAGAAAGCACTTCTGTAAACTGAATCGTTTATCCTTTATTAATTCAAAACAATATGAGAAATCTTATACTTTATATATAGGTGTTTACAATTTTTCTATATTTTTAGCGCATTTTCTGTTTTCCATAATAATACTGATGCAGTGAATTTTGCAATTGCAGGTTTCTTTGGAATTATATATATATTCTCAAATGTGTTAATTGACAACGTATCTTTATTACTAATTATTATACTTTATTGATTTATCATTTTAATTTTGATAATTACTTAATTATATTTTCTTGATAATCAAATAACAAATAAAATGTTTAATTGAAACAAATTTAATAAATTAATTGCAGGGAATATTTTTGAAGAAATTTACAAATATACTGATTCATTAATGTAATTATAGTAGAACGGCAATAGGGATGCGTGGTTGTATTCATTAATAAAGGAAGAACATTTTCATATTTAAAAAATTATCTCCCTTTCATTGTTTTTCTATTCTTATCAAAAGATATGACAGGCTTACTCCATGAGATAGAACGAGATAAGATTCAAATAATTTTATATCGGTTATTTTTTAATAACTTTATTTGAGCAATTCAATATAATAAAGTTGCAATAATAATAATCATATTATTGTTATAATATAATGATAAATAGGAATATTAGAAAAATGGCTTGTCAAACAAAATGGAATTATTTTGTTTTAATAATTAAAATTAGCGACGACATGAAAATATAATAAAAAGGCATTGTTAAACTGGCTGCCTCTCTACCCGCGAAAACCGTTTGGTCAACGTTTGTTTACTTGGTTTCAATCGCTTCAGTATATATATTTCTTTTCAGAATACCATGACGTCAATTACTATAATGAATAATCCTTAGGAGCTCGTTTTTGTATTAATTTGATCAGCATTTAAATTAACGTTGTGACTTATTTATTTGATTATTTTCCATATATTTATTATAATACATAAATATTGTTTACGATAGAAGGTACCAATTTTATTCAAATGATCTGTTGAATTGTATTCGTATAAATCAGTTAAACATCGCTGCACACTGTAAATATCAAATTTATATGAACGTTTGTATTCTTTAAATAAATATTTTTTTAAAGGTTTAAAAAGTTAGTTAAGAAATTGAGAGAAAAATAAATATGTTCAGTTTTTAAACGATTTAGAAAGGCGAGAAACGGTTCGAATGTGCTAGAAACACTTTAATGCTCTTAGGGGGAAAGTAAAAATATAAATAGCTTTTAATATCAACGTTAACTGTTAATATATACTATTACAACAAAAGAAAATAGCACAATAAAAACAATACTAACAAATATATATATATTAAAACATCAAACTTCTTGTAAATTAAATAAATAATTATAATCAATTAATCAAAATCTAAATTTAATGTACACATATATATAATATTACATTTATTTTGTTGTATCATTAGCATAAAAGTATAAACAGAAAATTGTATTTTGTTATGTTATTAATTCATTTTATGAATTTGAGAATGAAATCGACAGGGTCCACAGCGTTTTTCATGGAATCCACGTATATAGTTTTCAGGTGACACTACGGGAAATTATAAAGTCAACATTCGTTAAGAGAATAAAACATTAGACAAAACACATAAATAAATACTTTTCTTAATCATTCTAAGAAATGTAAATTTGTGTAATAATTTCTTTAAAAAATAAAATGTTCTTTAAATGTATATATGTGCACATATATGTGTTTAAGGGTGTGTATGTTTTCTTATTTTATTGTGATTATTATATTATTGACACAATAGTTTTGTACCTCTCAGGGTGATAAAACTCAAATCGTTGACGATATAGTACCACAAATATATGAGTTCTCCCCTATATGTCACATACGCATATATTTTAAAAACTTCGCATCGCAGGGTATATGCATGCTTTCATTTCGGTAGCAGGTGTTATAACGCCTTTCTTTTCCTTTGCGTATTATTTTGTTATTTAAGTATTGTTAATGTCACAATCTGTAGTTACAAAACATTAAATCTACGTTTTACTATATTAAATATAATTTTAATTTTTTTAAAAAATAAAATATATATATATATATATATATATATATATGTTAACAAAAATAGTTGTATAAACAGTAAAATTAATAACAAAATTATACGAAATAGATAATAGTCAATGGTATTTATTTTCATACACATCTAATATATATTAAACAACGGTAAAACATGTTGCTAACTATTCAATTTTATATAAAATATAGACATTTCGAATCGTTAAAATCGATTTCATATGTATTTATATTCAATAACTATCAATATAATTGTTTTTATTCTGTACACTGAAAAAACTTCTGTGTAAAATTACAACAGTCCATGTAATATTACATGGATTTTCGTAGACTTGTTTATTTACATGATTAGACGTGTAATTTTCAGATGACGTGTATTGTAAAATTACAAGAGTTTTTTCAGTGCAGTAAAACTATATATTATTTATAGAAAAAAATTGTTTTTATTATGAAAATGTTATTAAAAAGTAACTAAATTAATTTAATTTCTGTAATTAATATTATATATGCATTCGTATTTTTTAAACCAAACGTTTTTAGTTGTTTCATCATATGTAGTGTTCATTTTGTGAATTATGAAATCATATAATATAAATATATATAGGTATATTACGATATAATTGAAATGCATTTTAATAAAAAAATAATCTTTTAGATGGCTTAAAATAAGCTTTAATATCTTTATTTTTGATAGAAAGTTAATTTTAATATATAAAATTGATGAAAGCTCTTCACGGCCCCAGCATTATTATCCTTCGAATTATTTAGCAAGATCGATAGGAATGACTTCAATTTTATTATTACTCAAAATATAAACACTGATAATGTTTTTTTTATATGAACGAATTGCTAATTGTTTTTCGTCATACATACAATTTTAATAATAACAAAATCATTGTAATGCAATATATATATAAGTATAAATATTATTCATATTATTATTTAAGTTAATATATATTTTTTGAATATAAATATATTCTTGTTAAAACGTTTAAGTGCTTTAAAATAATAGATATTAATTTATTTATATATAAAAATAATATATATGATATAATTTATATAAAGTATTTATATTTAATGGAAGGTTTGGGGACGAAAGGTCATTTTGTTTACTATTTACGCCATGTTATTATTTTGGTCCGTGGTAGTTTTGCGTACCGTCCCTAAAATAACATGTATATAAAGGTACTTTTAGGGACACGCCCGCAAAATACGATACTGAGGCCTCCTAGGATCTCGAATTTGTGGTTTGGCTAGATTTTTTAAAGCGATGGGTGGGACGAATCCCCCCCCCCCCTACATCCCTTTGTGAGGGTGATCGAAGGCCGCCCGATGTGCTCCGCCATATTTGCTCCGCCAAAACTGTTTTGCCCGCCCGTAACTAGGTGCTCAAAAGGTGGGTGTCCCCATACCTATCTTTGTATGTGTATATATATTTAATTATAATTTAATTATATATATATATTTAATTATATATATATTTAATTCGAAGTGATAATCTTATACCTGGAACATGCATTTATACTTCGACTTAAACTATATTGAAAATAAATCATATCATTATGATTCAACCAAAATCATATTATCCAATCTTAATGTGAACAGTACGTTAAGAATAATACTATAATGATGACACTAATTTTGATGATGGACATTTCATTTTCAATAGTTCAGACATTATAAAACATATGACACAGTTTAAAATGTGATATGTATTATCAAATTAATATTTAATTTAGCTTAAGTCGGATAAATGTATATAATAGAAAAAAATGTGTAGTATAAATATAAATATACGAATATTAAACTATTTCAATTTAACGTTATTAAATCATAATTTAATTATTAATATAATAAATCACAGAGTGTTTACTGGATATAATAAACATAATAAGCCTTGTGAAAACTTTCTATCTCAAGAATACATTAACTTAAATCTACCTTCAAAAACGTTCCGAAGGTTGATAAAATATTTATCATTATTTCATTATAACAACAATAATACCAAGAACCTAGATAACATTTAATACTCAAGTATTATACTAGCATTGAATGTTCGTATATTATAGCTCGCATAATACTAGAAGCATGTTAGCATAAACGGCCATATATATATATATATATATATATATACTCAAAGAAAAAATAGGATATTTAGTAAATTTAACTGAGTTTTCAGTAAAGTAGGCCATAACTAAAAAAATCAGTTAGTCTAACTGAAAAGATCAGATATTTTTATAGAACATGACAGTCAATTATAACACTTGAATAAAAAAATTCAGTCAATTTCATTGAATGTTTAAATTGTTTTAGTTAAAAATGTCAGTTTTGAGCAAATACAACTTAAAATTATTTATTTATTTTATTTATTTAAGAAAAAATTAATGGGAAAAATCCCTTAACAGAGGTATATAAATTGTTCACAAAGTTAACAACTTGTGGTACTGATCAGTAAAACAACAATAAATGTACTTTCGCTAAGAATTCTGACAAGGATAATTTGAAATCATCCGTGTTAGTAAGAGTAGCGTTAGCGCGACGCACAATTCTTTCAACAGAATCAGTCTATGAAAAGTTAGTTTTGTAATAGGTGGTGGTAAAATTTCAGGATATCTGGTTGGTCTATTATAATAAGCGAATGATATTTAGGGTTGAGATATTGGAAGATTGTTAGCTATGATAGAAAAGAAGAAAATTAAGTCCGCAATTTTGCGTCTGCATTCAAGACTATGGACTATGCCGCAATTTTCCATTATAGGCGTAAGGTTGTGATCAGTGATGTGTGATATTTTCTGACTTTCGAGCAAAATTCTTAAGAAATTTACGTTCCTAATTATAGTTATTTTAACCAAAACTGAATTTCACAGTTAATTCAACTGAATTTGACGGTTATGATACTGCGGTTTAACTAAACTTTTCAGTAGTTCTTGCTAAGTAATTTTTTTTCAATGTAATAATATTTCTGTTTTTATTTCTTTCACTGCTACACTGAAAGAAAAAATATAGTAATCGTGGGATGGTTGCTTCCTAACCCTATGAAAAAAATTAAAAAAAAAAAAAATAAAATAATAATAAAAAAAATTTTATTTTTTGCAAATTTTTACAAATTTGCAAATGTAAAGCTCATGCGCTATCATAGTGAGACAGTTGATTGGCGTGAGTTAAAAAGTAGTATGGCCGTGCCAAACTTGTTAACAGTTGGTGCTTCTTCAAGTTTTTGATAACCGCAACAATTAAATTACAGATATCTAATCCTATAAGTTCATGTTGAAACTGAATGTTGGAAATTCAACATGTTACCAAATGCTTTCTTTAGGATTAATGGAAACAGATGCAATTTTATAACATAATATTTACGTTAACAAATAAAAATACAAATAAAGTTAATGGTTTTTACCATCAAATTAAAAACAAGTTTAACTTAAATATTTATATATTAATATAATATAGAAAGTAGTCAGATCCTAATCAGATATCAAATTGTTTTTACGGATTAAAATCTGAGCCGATATTTTATATATTATATATTTTATATATTTCCGATATCAGAATCCGGCCCGGATTTTTTTCATAGGGAATGTATATTTTTAAATTAGTAATTGATATTCTATAAATAATAATATATATATTATATACACGGAGAAAAAAGTATATCGTAAAATTACTATACTTTATATGAGAAAGCAATCAAAGATGTCAAATATTTGCAATTTTTCTGTGTATTATTTCATTATTTAACGTTTTCTTTGATTAATTTAGTCATTTTATACAATGAAATTATTATACATATGGTAAAAATAATCCCACAGAAATATTATGATATTTTAAAAATCATTAATATACAAGTAGAAGAAATTATATTAGTATATCATTAATTTTTTCAGACAGTATGGTAAAATGTCATAGAGGGTTAGTTTGGCGTTTAAATCAGTTAACCTCATCATCATACCCTAATAGCACAAGCACATAAAAAATACGTAAATTATATGTTACATTTTTGGATTCCGAATATCTGTGATATGTAAAATTTGATGTTGAAAACGTACAACTAATGTATGGATTATGTATAAATGTCCGCTGAATTAACATAAAATTAATGTTATACATATGTTTAATCTAACGTATTGAAAACATTGCACAAATGTAGGTAATTATTTTAACATAATATATACGTTCGAAGCGATACATATTTAATACGATATTTTGGAAAATAATAATATATAAACAATATGTATCAAATAAATAAATAAAAAAAAACTATTACATCAACCGAGAATCGAACCAACATCTTAGAATTAAGACTGTACGCTAACCGTTAAGCCACCACGACTTCTAAAAGTCAATACGTTATGAGATTTCTTGAACGAAATATAGTATACGCAATGGTATTCAATAACATTTTTGATATTGAATTTTACAATTCGTGGTAGCCTAGCGGTTGTCGTACAGTCTTAACTCTGAGATGTTGGTTCGATTCTCGGTTGATGTAATAGTTTTTTTTATTTATTTATTTGATACTGTGACGTTACGGGAACGTGTTTTCTTAAATTTTGTAACGTTACAGTGACGTTCCCTGAACGTAAGTGTCCTGTGCGGGTATATTCATTATATTAACATATATGATTATTATTTATTAAATACTTCAGCCTATATTGTCATGGAAGCATATATATTTATATAAAATACTTTTAATCTATAAATAAAATTATATCTATTTTATATCTTAAAACATTAATCTCGGAAATAATAAAAATATAATATTATAAAATTTAATTTTATTTTTAATATCTTGAATATATTACGTTTTGTTTTATTTTTTATTATTTATAATGTAACTATTTCAATATATAATTTTAAATTTCAGCGTTTTTATGATTATTTTAACGTGATACAGTAAATGAGAAATTTGACATCATCCAAGATCCAACACTACATTTCTAACACATTTATAACCATTGCTGTGGACAGACATCCATATTATTAATTCTTCAGAGTTCAGACTCATACAGTTCATACAACTATTACATGTAACAACAACACGAACAAAAACAACACTTTTATATCGAAATAAGTTAGTTATTTTAATCGAAATAATAATAATTATTATTTATTACGGTAAAATATATGAATTATTGTCACCTGTATTATCTTTGATAAATATTTTTAGGTTAGATAACGTAATCTAATATGTAATAAAAACCATATGTATTTTAGAAATAACAAATTTGATTAACTTATATAAAAATTAAGACATTATTAATTAAAAACGTTTTATTTTTTTATGTATAAAATGTATAAATTGTGTAAAATGAGATAATGTTTAACAATTATTACCCGTTGCAATATATATTCAACAAATATTTATAATTTATAATATTAAATTTTATAAATTTGTAATTAATTACAATTCTGTTTTTATTGATAATAATTATTTGTTAAAAATTATATAAATTAACATTCTGGCATTGATGTTTGGATTGTAAAATACTGATTATTTAGTTCCATTTTTTCAGAGATGACGGTTGAAAAAGATGTTAAGCCTATTTCAGAAGGGTATGTATTTATATATATATATTTAATATTTGGTAATATACAAGATATTATTTATTTCAATTCAAAAATGCTTATATAATAAATTATATAATAATATTTATAAATTAAATAAAATTAGTAATTTAATTGTTTATTTATTTTATTGTTAAAATCAGCACTAAGTTTAATATTAATATATTTATTTATTACTTATTCTAATGAGTTAATATAATCTTTGCATAGAAGTGAAATATCTAAGAAAGCTTTAAAAAAACAGCAAAAGGAAGCAGAAAAAGCTGCTAAAAAAACTGAAAGGAAAAGTCAAAATGTAAGTTTAAAAGATATAATAAATAATTATATTGATGTTATTAGTTATATATATTATATG
>JABFQC010003535.1:0-13937 GCA_022817085.1 Psilanteris sp. ZL-2020 | reverse complement strand
TTACAATATAGTATGGTAAAATTTGCAGGATTATTTATTTCGGTGTACACTGAGCAAATTTTCTATTAAAAATTACCGTGCCAAAACAGTCCTTTGATTTCGTCAACAAAGAATGATTAACGTTAAAGTACAGTAAAAAATATAGGGAAATCGAAGTAATCACACACAAAGAAGAGATAGGTTGATTCAACGAAAGTTTTGTTCTTCTTACTAAAATTTGGTTGAATGTACCAAATATTTTGTAAATGTAACAAAATTTTGGTTGAATCAAAACAAATCTCTGCGTGGTGTTTACAATATTTAAGGAGGAATTTTTACGTGTTGACAAAAATCGCATCAGAATACTGTTTTGGCACAGTAATTTTTAATAGACATTTTTCTCAGTGTATATACCTTTGTATTTCTTATGACGCGTCTGGTAAAGTAATACATGTAAATATGTACAAATTAAAAGTTATATAATATCTATGCCTATAAGTATAAGAAAATTAGACAGATAATAAAATATAGATAATAAAAATACCAGATAATCTGATAAATTTACTACGTTTCTTTTCTCAGAGTAGAAAAAACTGCGAAACGCAAAAGACGCGAAGCTGACACCGTCGATTCGATGATTGTTTGGAGAAAATTACGCGGAAACGCGCGCCACCCACGCGGGTGCATCGACGTAGGCGCGCCGCCCGTCGATTTTCGCGTTTTGGCGAACGTGCGTCAGAAGGTGTTCGCCGCCACCTGACTCGGTTGGCGAACGTGCGCACGTATCCTTCACCCGGAAAGGCGCCGCGCTCCAAATGCAATATCTGTCGAATCTCGTCCCGTTGCCATGGCGACCGCGAGCGAGCGCGGTCGGGTCGCCAGGGGATGCGAGAGTGCATCGATTGTGTCCTCGGCGGGAACGGCCTTGACCTTGGCGCGACCGGCGCTCGCGCGCGAGAGTTTGCCCCCGTTTCTTGCGCCGGACCAGAGATCCCGTCTTTCATTGTTCGCGTGCAATTCCACGTGCAATTGCCAACATTTCCAACGAGCTCGACGCTCGTGCGCGTGGGAATGCCACGCTAAATTGCATTCGGCGCGTCTCCACTCTTTTTTATTTTTCTCTTCCTTTTGCTCGTGCCGTCTTTGTCGCTCGCGCGGTCACCGTTCGGCGCAATTTGTTCGCGGCCCGCGAGATTATCTATTGAAACCAAGACGCGCCGTTTTTTTTTTCTTTTTTTTGAGCGATTTGCGTAACCGTTCGGACCTCTTTCGCAAGAAATCACTGAGAAGACAATATTTTTGTTGTGTCATAGAATTAGCGAACAAAAATATTCGACAATTATGAAAATGTATATTATAGTTTTCGTGACATTTATTATACTTGTAATAATTACACATAAATGGTACGGTAACACGGAGTTATTTAAAATTCACGGAGAAAAATTATATTTAAAAAATCTCAATGTAAATAGTAAAATTAGGATACTCTTGCAAATCTGATAAAAGTACTATACACTCAGAAAAATTAAACTTAGAAAAGTGCTGTTTATAACACTAATTTGGCGACATTAAAACAAAACCTTAAAAATTACTGTTTATAATAGCATTATACTAAAAAATAGAAGGACAATTTGGTATGAAAAACAGTAATTTTCTACGTTTAATTTTTCTGAGTGTATTATATAGTAACATAATCAGTACACATAATAATTAATTAAATTTATATAGCATTTTTTATTATATGATATAGTATATTTTTATCAGATGTGCAAGAGTATCCTAGTTTTACTATTTATATTGCGATTTCTTAAATATAATTTCTCTGCGTGTAAGGAAATTGAAAAGATAAAAACATATTTTCGGCGTGGAGAACAGGACTGAAAAAGGCGGAAAAATTGCAGGTATTTTGAGATGAGAATGGGGTTATTGGACAAAGCAATAATGGTCGGTAGACAAAATGTGCAGAGTACTTTTTGTATCATTTTGCTTTTTTGAACGAATGAATAAAAGAGACGGGGCACGGGCTTGCATGCTTTTGGACAGTAATTGCGTACGATGGAATCAAATTAGAGGCGCGTTGTATGAAATGGCATTCGATTTGATGATGCGTTGTTAACAAACGAAACAGGTCATTAAGGACTGTAAATAAATGTAACGAACAAATAAATGCGTTCGTGAACGGTGCTAAAGAAATGCAAATATGTAACGGACTAATGTATGTGGGATTAAAGTTGTAATACAAAATGGCGACGTCACGTATGGTTGTTGTTTTGCAAATGAGCGTTGGGATTACATTTGAAGGTATGCCAAGTCCTAATATGGCACACGTTTGGTTTCAATTGGCATTTCGCATTGGTGGTACGCTGATTTGATAGAGTCTTGACGATTTGAATAAAATGATAACAATAATACATGGAAAAATCAAACGTACACTGAGAAAACCAAGCGTGGTAAATTATTAGAAATATAAAATAAATTAGTAAATAAATATAAATAACAAATTATAAATTTTAAATTTCCAATAATAGTAAACATTTAATTACATTGCGAAACGTTGTAGTTAAAATTGAAATGTAAATTATATTGTTGAACTAAACATAAATTATTTTCGGAGTAATTAAATATCTAATATATTATATTACATACTTGGGTTTCTGTAAATACTTTATTTCAATAAATTATATACAACTTACAATTGCAAAATATTATCATTTCAAACTGGTAAAGTTTACCATTTAACAATATTAATGATAATCACTCAGTTTTCTAAATGCTCCAACACTGAGAATTCAATATTCAAAATATATTTTGAAAAATTAATATTTATATCATTACACTGTAAAAAGAAGTGTTCCGTAGAAAACGTTTTTGAAGCTTTTTGGAACACTTATAAGCGTTATTTTTTAAAAACGTTTAAAACGTTCAATTTGGATGTATACAAACATTAGTATTAAAGAACACTTTAATAAATTGGAACGTTTGAAAAACACTTTCAGAACACTTGTTTTTACAGTGTAATTAGGCATCATATAAGCAAAACCACTGATTTTAATAATTATAATTATTACATAATTATCTATCGTCACAAACAATTCACAATATTATTTGCATAATTCTTTGTATATAACGGAGCAGATCATCCAAATATCGCTAATATAACTAATCAAGTAAACAAAACTGGATTTTTTTAAATTAAGTAAACAGAATTGGAAATAAACAATGTTGAAAGAAAATTAAAGGGACGCATTTGATTTGCACATTTTTGACGTTAATATCTACATCAGTTCATTCATATTTTCATTTTTATGTTGTTTTAAACACAAAATGTACACGTGTTAAGTAATGAACGAATAAAGTAACATCAACTGTGATTGGACATTTAAGTAAAAGTTTTTCCACGAATATATCTGCAACTTTACTTTTAGTTAGTTTTAAAACAAAAAAGTATTTAGTCCGTTAAATAAACATGTTAAAATAGAATTTTATACGTTTTAAAATGAACTGTAAAATTAGTTCAAAATAAATACTACCGGTTTTTAATTCCATACAAATGTCAACAAAATTTAAAAATAACTCTTTTAACTGTTCACTTCTACTTTTTTAGTTCGGGTATATTATTTGACACCGTAATTATCCAAATATATATATGATTAATATTATGTAATAAAAACATATTTGATGAACCAATTAATTTAATAACATTGTCATTAAATATCTTAATTTTAAGTTTAAAAAGATTATTTTATATTATGATTTCAAACGTATGCTCAATTTTTAATTTAAATTTTATTTCGTGCATTTTTGTATGAATAATAATAACTAATATTTTTTTAAATACAATAACATAAAATTATTATTAAAATTTGTTACAAACTAGTATTATATTTTATTATTATATATTAAATAAACCTCATATATCACAAAAAAATAAAATAATAATTAAATTTTACTATTTTGATTTAATATATTAAATAAAAAGAGCTGCCAAAGAATGCGGGAATAAGCCAAATCAAATTCTTGATAATTTTTTTCCTTTTTGTCAGGAAGATAATAGCTTAATTTAATACTACCATAAATTTGTTTGAGAGTACATTTGGTAAGCACTCGTAAACCACACATTACCCAGATTATTGCCACACTGCGAGCCAAATTCGAGACAAACATTTTGGCTCATGTCAACCTAGATACTTTTTTCAACGGAAAAAGTATAGTAACGTTACGTCAAAATTACGCTTTTTTCGCATTATTGATTTTATTAAATTACAGTCTATTAACGTATGACACACATACTATATCTCTTTATATATTAAAAAAACCACTGGACTTATATATTTGTATAATTTAAAAGACATTTAAATCTTCTTTATTATTATTATTATTATTATTATTATATTTTATTATATAAACAATATATTAATAAAAATTATAAAAATTATAAATAATAATAAAAGAATTCGCCTTAAATACAAGTAATTTCTGATTTTGTTAATATCAAATACTAGATATTAATAATATTCCGTTCTAGGGTTTCGAAGGTAAAATTCATTTTTAATAAAGACACTGGTATAGACTTAGCTTTAATATATATACATATATATATAACTATGTCATGTTAAAAATTCCATTAAATTTTGACATCAAAATATGTTAATGCTTTCAAGCACCGTAATAAGTGAAGAGAGTTAAAACCGCAGTAAGTGGCTGTGCAAATATCGCAAAGTCTTGTCGAAATTGCGGCCTAAATTTTAACATGCATTAATAATAAAAAATGAATTGCAACCAAAAATACGGTGTCGAAAATGTTGTTGGTCTTCGCGCAGTAAAAGTTGAATGTTAAGTTATTTTGACACAAAAAAAAAGGAAAATTCACCACGACGCTGCAAGTAGATTAATGTACAACTTTTGAACTTTGCACGGACTTTTTCTGGTGGAATAATAATTTTCCAAATCGGTGGAAATAAAGGAAAAAGCTGGCTTAAAGAGAATTAAATTTAGTGGATTAAGACGGAGTCGTAGAATGGAATAAAAACATTTTTTAATCCTGTTTAAAATCCTTTTTATTTTCGCGTGGTTTTTGCATTTGTTTGCGTACTTTTTCGCTTTTGTTTAAAGCTGGACAGCTATGTATTTCTAATTAGAATTTATTTTCTAAGTTGTAGAGCAAGTTGTACAGTTAGCACAAAAGTTTTATTAAACATTAATATTCTGTATAACAATTTCTTATCACAAGTATTATATTAATTATTATACACTGCTGAAATTGTGACATGCGTCTTAATTAAAACACGTAAAAAATAGCTTTTTAAGACTGTTTGATCAACGGCTTTATACGAGCCATTGCATTGAATTCAGACACTATAGCGTCTTGTTTAAGACATTGGCGTTTTAAATCAAGACGCTTCCATGATACATTTTGCAATGTAACATTAAATGAAATCAGAAAATGAGTCTTATCTTCTTAGATTAATATTAAAGCAGTAATAATAACGTAAAGTGGATTAAGACAAAGTTTTAAACAATAATTTGTTTACATACTTCTTTGTGTTATTATAAAATTATAATTATTATACACAATTACATAATTTCAGTATCTAAAAGAATACATACATAATGTAAACATGGCTCAAAATAAAAATATAAAATAAGCTATTGAAATAATTCAAAACAAAAGTATAACAAATTCATAATTAAAAATAACAAAAATAACACACATTAACTTAGTTACTTAATCATTGCGTTTGTAACTATCTTAAGTGTTTTATAAAGTATTAAAATGCAATTTATATAAATATACTATACAATATTTTTCATGTAAATTATGAAAAACCAATCTCTACTATTTCAAACGTTAATTTATAGTAGCATATAAACGAATAAAACAAATTTAATAATACATGTGTTATATAATATTTATTTAAATCATTATGTCATTATATAATTAAGTATTCACACGTATGTCAAGATAGTTTTAAAAAAAATTTTTGTAGTATAAATACCAATTTCCGTTTTTCATTTGATAAATGTGGCAATAATGAATATATATAATTAAAATATATTTATATGGAAATAAAATAAATTCAATGAAAATCCTTTATTTAAATATATAGCATTGTATTATTAGTGCACACGCACATTTAATACATTCAATTCTCAAAAAAAAAAAAAAAATACGGGAATAAATAATGGAATTGTTTTGTCAAAAATTACTATATCATATATAGTAATCTATATAAAATTACACGCAAAGAACATTTCGTTCATTCAACCGAAATTTTATTAAATTTACAAAATAATTCGAACATTCAGTCAAATTTTGGTTAAATGAAATAAATTTTAGTTAAATGAACAAAATGTTTGTTGGATCAACAAAACTCTGCTCTGCGTGTATAGAGTAACATCTTTATTCTTAAATACTCCATTCTATATCTAATAAAAATGTAATATGTAATGCTAAAATTATATTCTTTCCGTGTAGAATTAGTTTGCATATAAGTATATTCATTACATATGATGTAAATGTGATATGTTTATATTGTTGTATTCATATTTTAATCAGGTAATGCAATTCATACTTATTTATAATATTTATTACCACTAAAATCTTATAATGTCGGACTAATTTTGTTAATTAAACTTTATCCTAAATCATGTACTTATGTTATATATAATATAATTATTATAATATAATAACAACATCGTAAAAGTAATAATATATAATAACATAACATACAATTCTTTTTCTATTAATTAATTATTAATTATTATTTGAATGTATTCACAAATACATTTAAACCTTGTTAACCGCAAATCAATCAACTTACCCTAGATGACGAATGGCATAGCAGGCATTCGAATCCTGATTGAAAAATCTGCAACAAATAAACAAACGCAACATTACCATCAACATAATTATACAAACACACCTACGAACTGCTTTTCCGCGCGCATTAACGAACCGCAATTAAATCGAATCGGTTCCAAAAAATACTCGGTCTTCAGAGTCGCGCGTCGGGCTGATATCACCCTACCGATGAAATATTTATGAATGAATTATAACTTCCGGATAATGATTGATGCGTCCACAATGGGATGATGGGCGACACGAGTCGCCACGCCCGCGCGACGACTCGGTTCCTAGGCGTCTATTTATATAAAAGAGTGAAACGTGCGCAATGACAGATCGGATGGCCGCAAAATATACGGCCAAGAATTTCCCCCGATCTCGACTGGATTTCACGTCGCCGAACTGCACTCGTTCGTAAAATAAATCACACTTTTTTACAGAAACCAACGACTTAATTTACGCCGTCGGCTCGTTTCAGAAATAGATCCGCCGTTAATTGCACGGAAAAATCGTCCGGATGAACGGGCGCGTCACAGTTGCGTAACAACGGAGTTTTGACATCGATCAGCCTGCAACGGATACACGAACCATGGAAAAATCTTTGCCACCGGACACTACCGACGACGGCAAAATCGAGTCCTTTTTGTCCAGAAAAACTGTCCGACGGATTAACTGAACGCAATCAGGAGCGCGCGGCGGTGTTTTTGCGCGCTCGGAACAATGAAACAAAGGTATTTTGTAAGCCGAATAATTATTTGGTTTCCCAATTGTGCGCCGCGAGCGCGAAGAAATCGAACCACGGAAGACGAGAACAATGCGTGGCTGAACGCCTAAAGCTCGCGGGCGCATTCAGTTCTCGGCGCTCGCAGCGAACAAACGGTTTCTAAGCGAAGCGGCCGGGAAATTGCAAAAAAGGTATAAAATAAAAAAAAGTAAAAAGGAAACGTAAAAAAAATGAAAACCGTAACAAAAAAACGAGGACACGGGCGCCGCAATGTAACCACCACCTCGGTCCCACGAGCCCCGGATAATAATAATAACAACAACAACAAGAATTGTTCGCAATCGTAGAACGATTCAACGACTTAAGCAGCGCATTCTGACACGGTTTTGTCATCGCCTGCGACGCAATCGCTGCCGGATGTATAATCAAAGAATGTGTTTTGGTTTCGGCGCTTGAAATCGTCGTAGCTTTAATCGACACAAAAACAACATTTCAATATATACCCGATGCGATACAATCTCACGTATCTTGGTCGTTATGCGTGCATCGGATCACGTCGCGGGTGGAACAAAATCGACCAACAAATTGCGATTCGCGCGTCTTCTCGTTCGGTCCATGAAATCGCTTCCAAGCCGAAACTATGCCGCGCAAACTCGGACCGAGAGACGCGGAGCTTTCGGTCGGCTCGACTGCAAGACGACAAAACGCGCGATATACACTTTTGAGAAATGCTGTTCGACCGTGCGCACGCAACAGACGGTCGTGTAAAAAAGAAGCTGCGGCATCGCGACGAACCGAGTCTTTTATTAAACCGCTTGGCTGCGCGATAAATGATCGCGCTGGAATTAATTCGCGGGCAGAAAAGTGGCTTTTTCAGCGCCCCGAGATGGCGATCGTTCTCGCTCGCTCGGGATCCGCTCGAACGGCATTCTATCGAGCCCGTCATAAGGTCGTCGCTCTCGCAGCATTTGGCACGCTATCGAGTTATGATAATGAGTGGCATGTGGGAGGTAATAATGCAACGGCGCGATAAAAACGCGCGACACGCGTCAAGATCCGCGAACAGTTCTTGTAATTAACAAATATAATGATCGGCTCGAACCGGACGCCGATTTCTCCGAACAAACGGAGTCGAGCGAAAACGAAATAGGGAAAACTATAAAAATCAATCAAAGGCCCGAATAGCTTGTTTGACGATCAAAGATACGAACGACACGCGTCGAATAAAATCGATGCAACAATTACGACGAGCCGAGAATAGAAGAAGCATTGCAAATTCAGCCGCTTTGACTCGTGTTCTTGCTGGATTCGTGTTGACCGTAATCCCGATGCCTTCGATAGTAGAAATACGGTCTACATTAATCGCGGGAGTTACGATTCTAAGTAACACGATCGGCGTACGTTGCGGGTACCGCGCGAAAAGCTCCGTAAGAAGGTTAATAAATTGGAAACCTGAAAGAAAAGTTTTGTTCGCGGGATGGTGTGTTGGTGGCGTTCTTTAAGCTTGTGTGTATGAATGAACGGCATATTTTTAGCGTGAACGCGAGACTGAAATAAAGTGTGTTTAATTAATGCATTCGGGATTGCAATGATACGGGGGCTTAATGAAGGGGGAATTTCTGAAAATAACTCGAGGAGTTTAAACTGCGTTTTATTATGAGAAACTCAAAATATGTGTTAATACGGTGGAATTGAATTTGATAATTAAATCATTATTAAGAAAGGGATAAAACTGTTTAATGTAATATAATTTGATCGGTAATCGTTTTCAATGATTTTCATGAAATAATGAAACGGATATTATTTGCTTTAAAAATAGTACTTATCTATATAAGTTTATATAACTTATTTAAATTACTTATAATATTATGACAAGTTTAACAAAGTGAAGTTATAGTGTATGTTTAATATATCAATACATGATTCTCTTTTTCATTTTAAAAAATTATATTTAAAAATCGTTATACATAAATAGTCAAACTAGGATATTGTTTCAAAATATAGCAAAAAATAAAATATCTTATATACCAAAATTGACAATACACATATTAATTTAATCATATTAAATATCATCTTTTCATATTATATGTCTCACTTTCACCGTTTTCATCGTAATATTTTCAACATAATATTTACACTGTATATCAAAGTGTCAAATAACGTAAAAGTTTCTTAAAAGTCACATTAGTTTACTCGTTAATATAAAGGTATTTAAAAAATTGGAGTGCTTAAACACACAAAAAATTCTCATTCAAAATTACTAACATAAATACAGTAATCGCTGAACAAAAGAGAATGCATTAAAAACGCACGATGATATGGAATAATACACCCTTCAAATCTATTAACCCGTAATTAAGTTTCACGAACCAACGCATTACGCGCCATTCAATACTCAAATGATTCAATACACAACAAAAACGACCGATTTATCTTTTTCATTCTAGTTTTGCATAGCGATATACTTGCACGCTGATATACTCCTATTATCACCTTGTGATTCATCCGCCAACATTAAGGGACCGCAAACGCACATAATACAACACACGACTGACCGCTCCGAGCTAACAATAAACGTACCACGTGACCGGACAAGATCCAAAAAACCCACAAACCACATATTCCCGGGGGAAGCGCAGTCGCGCCTCAAATATCGCACCGAACTCCGTCAAGATGCGTCGATAAGAATGCGCGGATATGTTTGCGCGATTGCGATATTCATTGCACAGCCCCCGTGGAATTGAGTCACTGTTAATCGCATAGGAAATGCGCGTGAGTCAGCGCGAGACGCTCGTATGGTATCGCGCGGCGCGGCGATGAGCACGCAATTCGAGCCCACGAAGATTTCGTGCGGCCGAGCGGGCCGATTATGCGTGCCATCCAACCGAGCCCCGACTGCGGCGAATTTAATTTAATTGTCGCGTTAGCGCTGCGAGAGTGCCGTGCACGAATTGGCCCACTATCTGTCGCCGTTCGCTTTGTTTACGACGTTCCGCCGGTCGGGTCCGTCGCGTTAACCCTCGCGTTCGCTCTTTATTGATCAGCACAAACCATAATCGGCCTAATGAGATGATTACGAGAACAGCGTCGTTACGCCCAAGTGGAAGGAATTGCTTTTATTCGGGCGGGTTGAGTGTCGCTGCTAAATGGAGATGTTTGAAGCTCTTTTATTTACGCGATGACACCGGAAGGGCGCGAACGACGATTCGAGGCTGCGGATCCAGCCGAAAAACTGATCGCATATTCATAACGAATTGGAATTAAAACGACGGTTATTTGAGTAACGGCAACTGGTGTCGTTGCCGGAGAATTGTTGATAATTCGTTGATGTTTATGTTTCGAAATGCAAAAGCCGACGGTTTTTCTGTATAAGGCTCGCGAAAAAATTGTATCAAAACATTAGGGTGTGAATAATACAAAAGCGACTAGTTGTTTGTACGCAGAGAAAGAAGTATGGTAACAATTTACTAAACATATGACAACGCAGTCGGACAGAGGTTGTAGAAATTCTAAACAAAATTATTATACCACTGAAAAAGTTTACTATACTTTACGGTGATAATTCTGATAATAGTTCTGATAATTGCATACATATTGCACCGTAAAATTTAAGAAAATGATCTATATGCCAGCGTTACCATAAGCATAGTAAAATAAGCATTAAAAATAAAAAAATTTGTTGACAAACTTTTTTCCGCCGTGTGCGTAAAGCATAAAACATTTTTGTGTTCAAAATCTTTCGTTACGTACCAAAATTTCTTCAACAATAATGTCTTCTAAAAAAGGTCCAATCACTGTAAAAACAAGTGTTCGGAAAGTGTTTTTCAAACGTTCCTATTTATTAAAGTGTTCTTTAATACCAATGTATGCATCCAAATAGAACGTTTTACACGTTTTTAAAAAATAACGTATATAAGTGTTCCAAAAAGCTTCAAAAACGTTTTCTACGGAACACTTCGTTTTACAGTGAAGTTATTAAAAAATTTCGACATAAGAAACTCGTCTAATCGAAGTTCGCAATGGAAAATTACAGTTTAACTAACGATATATACAAGTTCCCTTTACTATTTCATTTACAGCGATAAATTTCGCACGTGATGTTCTGGAAATGCACAACAGAAAACTGATACAGTTGTTAAAGTACAAAGCTGACTGTTCAATTAACAAGCGAAGAATTTCGACGCAACCTTCAGACGTCTCGAAAAACGAAGAAGCAAAAACAACTAAAAAAACCGAGCGCCTTGCCTCAACTCGACTCATCAAGACCGAGTACTTCCAGAAACACTCGTCTTAGATTCCTGTTGACTTTGCATATCGACTCGAGGCAACGAGTATAACTCATTGACATCCGAGACCACTCCGACTATCTTTACTCGCGCGCTACGAAGAAATGCCGCGGACTCGGTCGGCTCTCATCCAACGAATAAGGGCCAAGACCCTGTCATCCGAGCTCACTCGAATTAGCCACTCCGCGCGCGTCTCTTAAACGGCCCGAACGTCGCGCTCGCAACTGACCAAACCCGTGCTCGCAATACTTCTCGCTCGGCTCCGCGAAATCCGCGTTTCGTGTCGCGCCGCAAAACGTAATCGGCTTTTCTAACGAAGTAATTAAAATGACGCGCGGTTTTGACGCGAGAAGCGCCGGATCTGTGTCAAAACGTCTCCTTGACTTTCCGCGATGATTTCCAACTCTGCTTTGCCAAATTTTAATCCTCGCGATGTCAAAGTTCACGCAAAGTGAACTCGGCTGTGACAACATCGACGTCGATGACGGTATTGCCGCGGGGATCAAAATTTCGAACAAATCTCTTTTTTTTACAATTTTGCTAAAAACATATTTTTCAAATTTACTTAAATGAATAATTCGCCCAGTTAATGAAGTATGACGATTCGGTGTTTATTTTATTTTGCGCACGTCGAGGTCGTATTTTGTCGAAACGAGAGTTATGGCGGTGACGGATTTTCATTAGGCGAGCTAAGCTTTTCGGTCGGTTTTGCACAACGCCGTCAGTAAGCACGGTTTCCTTTTACAGGCAATATTTTCGACTTCCTTGTATTGAATTGCGATAGAACAATTGCGACACCTTGATTTCAATGACGGGTAGGATAAGCGGTTTGACCTCATTCTTGTTTAATGTTTAACAATTAAACAATGAACGATTCCTCTATTGTTGACATTTCGGTGGAGTTACGGTAGAATGCGTTCTTAAATTCAGAACATTAACCCATTTTTTGTACGGTTACGTAATAGAACCTGCAAAAAATGGCCGCGAATGAAAAGGTCTAAAATTGCCGACACAAATGCTAGGCTTATATTGAACTTGCTGTAACTGCTCGTGATTAATAGTAAGTAAAATATATATATACACTTAGAAAAAAAATGTTTAACAATTTACTACATAATATTTCAAAACTGGACGATACGTGAAAATACAAGAAAAATTACTATATAATGTAGTAAAATTAGCAATGCACATAATAATAAATTCAAGTTTATGTAGAAAATTTTAATATATAATGTAGTAATTTTTTTGTGTTTTCACGTATCGTCCTCTTTTGATATATTATATAGTAAATTGTTAAATATTTGTTTTCTCCGTGTATATATATAAATGTATGTGTGTATGCGTGTGTTGAAAATAGATTTCGCAGTCAAGTTTGTGTTTGGAAGAAATAATATTGCATTTTCCTTTACGCGAAAATTAATTAAAATCGTTAAATAAACCAACGTGTTTAACATCAATTTTACTTTATATGTGTATTTTATGCGTGTGTGTATGGGTATGTGTAAATATACTTGTTGACTCAAAAATATAAAATAAGTTTATTCATCAGTTTTAAGTATTCCTCTCCTCGTAAACTCTGCGATTTGATTAAATTATAAGTATTGCAATGAGAGAAAATATGAGCATAATTTCATATATAAGAAAAAATTAAATAGACTGATTTAAGTTATAACGAAGAAATCGCATTGTGATTTATTGCAGCAAACGCTCTTATATATACATTTCTTTGTCGTTTACATATTTGTACTTCGATTATTGTAAAATACATTTTCAGCACCGAGTCAGATTATCAAAGTTCTCAAATTAAACTTTCTGTAAAAACGCGTGTTTAACTGGAACACATTTGGACAGGGATAAGTTTATATAAAATTGAGTTATTACTATTTTAATAACGCAGGCATAAACAACTACACTGAGAGAAATAATGTATTAAATATTACAACGTATACGATGAATCCTATGACGGCAGTGTTATGTAGTGATAATTGCATAAAACGTTGTAATATGTATTGAAAACGTTTCAATAAATGCAACTCACGTTGTACTTTTTAAAACTTAAATTGTGCTTATTGAAACTTTTTTTGCATTTATCACAGTATAACAG
>JABFQC010003534.1:0-13940 GCA_022817085.1 Psilanteris sp. ZL-2020 | reverse complement strand
TTTTACTTCTATCTTTTAGTATAATACTATTATAAACAGTAATTTTTAGGATTTTGTTTTAATGTCGCCAAATTAGTGTTATAAACAGCACTTTTCTAAGTTTAATTTTTCTGAGTGTACTATGTAAAAAAAATGTATAAATCAGATATAATGAACATAAATCTTATTTTGTTTTTGATTCATATTAAATTAATTTAACTGCATTAGACGCAGAGAAGAGATATGTTGATTCATCCAAAATTTTGTGACATTTACAAAATATTTGTTACACTTACCATTATCTGTTATGTGCGTATACAATTTTCAAATAATATATCATGTAATAATATTTTCTTATAATAGAAATATGCATAGAATTATTACTATAATCATAAAACAATCGAAATATATTTATGAAAAATGTTTGCTACAAGTTAATATAGTTTTGACGTATTATCATTTCTATTGTATAATATGGTACAGTATATATTGTAATAAAATTAAATGCTAATATATAATAAAGATTGGACATTAAGCCATACCACAATAAAGACATCTTTAAAAGTATTCAATATGGTCTTCGCTATCTACAACCTACTTAAGTATGGCTGCATATGGTTGATCTCACCCGAACCATTAATAAAATGTATCTTAATTATGTTCGCAACAATCAATATTAATGATTTATTAATCGTAATGAAAAAACAACACGAAAGTAACAGGATTGTTATAATAGTATCAACTATAAAACGGATTAATCAAGTACTGATTTTTTTATACGATGAGACAAAACTTGTAATGGTATAATTATTATTATAAAGCAATTTATGTCATAAAACAAAAGTTGTAATATTTGTTTTTATAAGAATCAACATATTAATGAACAGAATTTCTACTTAATTTTAATATATGAAAAATGATTTAAATATTATCAAATAATGTTTTCTTTGTGTATTAAAAACGTTTATAAATATTATTATTAAATATTCTTGGGAGAATTTTTGTCCTTCAACAATATCAAATTATATATAATTTTAATTTGTTGAAAGGATATAAAACAATTTTAAATAATATACAATAGAAAAATGACATTTTCAAATTTACTTATCACATTTGCATAATTTTATTTTTCATGTGGGATGTTGGAAGCACTTTAACAATTTTAATTAAATAATAGAATATTACAAGTCAACTGCATTCTTTAGACTACAGCAAAATTAGCATCTTTAGGCGGGGCGATACGCACATCACAATCTCTTAATCTTAATCTATATTTGCATTTGAAATCACTACTAAATTGTATGCTAAATTTCACACATAAATGATTAACGCGTTGCACACAGACATTCAATATTTTGTAAACACGATATTTATGGATAATTAACTTAAAAGAATATAAAATTTAAATTAACTCAATTGGATTTCCAACGGAATGCTTTAAAATTATATATTAATAAATAATTAAATAAATGAAATACTTATATTAAATATATAAGCACTTGAAACATAAATATTTAAAAATACAATTTTATTTCTATTGTGCAATTACTATATTATAAATATATATTTATATGTATATATATGTACCACACCTCATAACTTTCATAATGATTATATCATTATGAGTCTAAAAATATAACTTATTCACTCATTGATATTTGTAAACGTAAATGTTTACCATTTAGTACGTATCTTATACTTGAATTACTCATTTCTCGTTTCAGTTTTAAACGCCTAACGTTAATCCCCGTAAATAATAATACAAGTCATAATAATATTTCAACAATTGCGTTATGTATACATCTTCCTCCAGTACATGACGCCCGCATTAGACTATTATAATTATTTTATTTCTCTTACAAATAATTTAAACACTGATTGCAAATTGAACGCAGCCAATTTGTTAGTTTGAAATCCTGCGTATACCAACGCACTCACTTTGTACTCAACAAGAACATTTGAATTCAAGTCACAATAGTGTGCCACTTTAGAAAAGATCGTATCGCATTTAGTTACGTTACGATTTACCGATGTAACAAGTGTCACACAAGAGACTGCATATTTTCTTTTTCGATTTAATGCTACAGCGAAATATCCCGTGCGCGCTATTAATTAAAATGACATCATTCCTCGGACAATTGACACCGCACGCGTTTCGTGCCATTTATTAAACGAGTTTCTGGTTACGTAACGCTAATCTAATCAAGGCCCATTTCCCCGTGGAAGTATAGCCGCAGAAAATTTACCGAAAACAAAAAAATGATAAATATGTGAAGAAAGTGTGAAAGTAAAAGGTTTGAATGTGCTAAAAATGCCAAAATAATTAGAAGAAAGATGCGCAGAGAATGCTCGCATATATGGAAATGCCTTGCACATGCTTGGCTTTTTTTCGCTCGGTGCGTATCTAATTCGCACTTTCATCGCAGCTTTTTACGATAACGTTACCCCGACGTAACTTTTACTTAAATGTCGTAGCGGAACCTCCTCGGCTGACCCACATGTCGTCGAATCAAACTTGCCCTTTCGTTCAGACAAAAATTCACCTTCCCTGTTCATTTAACCGTGAAATGCATCCACTTCTTCCTTTTGATCTCGAGTCTTTTTTCTTTTCAATTATTCCCTCTTTTCTTGTTATGTTGTTATTATTATTATTCCGAGTTAAGAACCTCCGCTTGCCGCGGCGTTGCTCGGTGCCATTCACCTGACGTCCTACATCGGTATAGCGATTATTGACACACATTTTTGTCAGAATATATTTTTCATATTTATTCGTCGGCGTCGTCCTGACGGATCAGCCGATAGTCTTTTCGTTCAAACCAATACTTTCGTCCCATCAATTTGTGACCATTTTCAGATTAACTAAACGAATCAATTGCAGCAAAAGTATATCTCTGCGAGAAGCAAAGTGTCTAATTTGAATTTAAATACATTGTTGGGCAATTTAAATTACGCGCCAATAATGCAAACTTGTAAAGAAGAATCGGAATTTGTTTTCGCGCCACCACGAAACGTATTAAACGAGCGATTGCAATCAGAAAAAGGTTACAAAAAGAAAAACCAAAATTGCACCGAAATCGCACTGTATTTAATTTATTTTTCTACTCGCTTTTCATTTTTCAAGGTAATTTACGGTAACTGTGTGTGCGTGCGAGCGTTTCATTGGCAATACAACATTTTTTTATTCGCGCGCGCAAAAAAGGCACGAGCACGCGCTCCGGCATTATTATCCGCCGTTAATCGGCAAACACGAAAATCGAAACGCGCACGCGGACGCATCTAGGCGTTGCGAAACGCAAATATTACGCACGGCATAAAACTGCATACGCGATATAAAGTGATTCTGAGCCATTCTTGGAGTAATCTCTCCCTCTCTCTTCCTATCTTTCTATACTTTCACATAAACGTGAGAGCAAAGGCCGTGCTTCGCTATCCGCCAGCAAAGCAACAAAGTTCAGACGTTCACCGTTGTTGGCACAATTCCGAGAGTTAGTAGTTTCACGTGAAGGCCCTTCTCTAATCTCCATCACTCTTCATATAATACATATACGCCGTGTATGCAAGTAAAAGTTTTTTATTTATTTTTTTTTCTTTCCTTTTTTTATTTGCTCCTTCAATTCTTTTGTTTTTAATTTTTTTATTTTTTATACATATTATTGCTGTTGCGCGACACACGCGGGTATAATTTGTCGGAGATTTTTCAAGAATTTCTGTAGTTACAAAAGCAGGAAAATCATAAGTAATGATTAATTGAACACAATATATGTTTTGTAATTAATTGTTTGCGCAGGATTGCAAAATTAAACGATGAGAAATGCCAGTCAATTATTAATATGAAATTTGTAGTAGTTGCGGGTAAGACTAATTATTATTGACCGCGCAACGAAACAGTCGTATCTTCGAACCCTTGAAAAGGCTCGTGATCGACTGCACATTTTGTATTTTTGTTCTATATTTTCTCGAGGGAATTTCAAGTTTTCTGAAATTCCATCTGAAACCGCTTAAACCGGTGTTATTTTCCGCCGGTGGAGTATAAACCTTTTGCGGGAATCACATAAACTATTTATTAGAAATCGTTTTCGTGTTTCGTTTCAAGTGAGACGAAATAATTGTTTGAAAATGTCTTGTCCTAAAAAATTGTTACTTCTTATACAGCCCAGTCACATTTTCACTCGACATGTACTTATCATTGTGAAATATAGCCATTAAGAAATCTAATTGCATTTACTGTAATTTAATAACAACTATATTCTCGAATTAAATGATGCATTTCTAAAACAATATGTTATACAATGGAATAAAATGAGTATCTTGTGCGTTTACGTAAATGATATATTCATTGTAAATTAAAAAGTGTCGATAAAATTACTGCCAGGATAATTTGTACTTTAATTGTATTTGCGCCGACCAAAATTAAATTATCTTATTAAACCGCGCTTTTGTACCTGAACACTTTATTGAGTGTATAATAGGACTAGTTTTTTAAAGACTATTATCTCAATTTGTGTTGAGAACCTATTACAATTCATTTAAATTTACTAAGCCGTTTATAAATCGTTATCGTATCGAATTACTTAAATTTAGTTTAGATAAATGCGATTTTTATTTTAGCAATACTTATTGCATTGTAAAGGAAATTGCAAACACCGCCCTAAAGTCATACAGAAAAAGTGAATGTGTTTTAATCTTTATCTTACTTATATTAATTAGTCGCTATTACGGTATTATGTAACCATACTAATTAAATCATTCATTTGCTTGCAACGAAAAAAATGCACACAATTTACGAATCGATGATCTTTATAAATATTATTTATAATAAAGTAAACTCAATTCAGGTGCATTGATTGGAACATATTTAGAGATGTAATAATGTTATTAATTTAATTTGTAATTAAAATATAAAAATATATATACAGAGCTAAATTAACTGCATCGTGCAGTTCGTTGAAGTAAAAGCCTTCGGTTAGTTGATTATTTATTACTATAAAAATGCAATCAATGTAAAAGGTTATTGTGGTATAAAGAAATTTTCCTTAGAAAATTATTTCTTAATAACGGATACGAAGAGTTTATTTTTACAGACACTTTTTACAATTATTGTGTACACACGTTTTTTATGTTATTAAACACGAATGTCTCGTTCTTTGGAAATTAATTCAAGCTAATCTGTACGAAATTATAATCAAAACTTGTTATTAAAATATTCTTAAAATTATTTCGAATTATAAGCAGAATATATTAATAAATTGATTGATAGACTTTTACAATTTAAAATTAGATACTTTTTAGATTTCACAAATGTTTATTTCAAGACTTTCAAATATACTTTACTCTATAGTGTACTCTCTCTTTATTAATATTTTATCAAATTTATGGTCACGGTACTTGTTTCAGTATTCATTTTTATCTTTTATATTTTTGCATCTTCAATGTAAACCAATCCCGCAATGTCTATCCGAAACACAGTGTCGAAATACATTTTGAAATTGTTATCAGTGTAAGGAACAAATATTAATAATAGATAAATAATTGTGAGAACGCAAAAGTAAAAGAATGTCTATATTATTTAAGCAACGAATCAGAAACCGACTCTAAATTATTCGTATAATGTTACATACAAACAAACTGTGTCTAAATCTCGTATTTTCCAATATTAGAAACATTAATTTTTGTACAATTCGATCAGACTGACGTATGTTGCATTCCGTCGATTATAACACGTGTACGAAATATCGATTGGCATACCTTTATTAGTAGTCGCCTGCGTGCTGACTTGCGAAATCGTTTTGTCATCGTAAGCATTGGTGGCGATGTCCTCCGCAAGTACCAAGAGGGAAACCGACGTGAGTATCGCGAGTCGGGTCACCAACATTTTGCCGAAGACGTGCCAACGCTTGGCCTCCGCGTGAGCACCAAAACCTGCGCGGACGCGTGTGGGTTACATTTTCGCGCTGCAGTTGCCAGTTCCGCCGCGCATTGATCTCACTCCGTGGTACCTCGGTCGGGATTCTACCAGACTTTTGTCATCCTCGGGACAGCCCGACGGTATAGTACAACCAAATCGAATCGTTGGACGCCGCACTCGCGATCGCGCGCTTTCACATAACGCGCCATGCGATGCCTTGCATTACCATACGAACCGGGGATTTCGCGAATCTTCTGCTTCTTCTTCGTTCGAGAGGATCAGAAGAGCGCCGGAGGGAGCGGGGGGGAGGGTCGTGACACCACGCGGTCAGCGGCACGCTCGCACCGGCCGTCAACTGGAGCGGTACCAACGCACGCCCAAACGGTACCAAAAAGGTCAAATGCGCCAACACAAACAATGCCGCGCGCGCGAAGAAGCGTTTGCTTACTTAGCCTGATACACAAGTCAATGCTGCACTGCGCTCACGCCGTCAGGTGTTTCTAGCAGCCGGCGCACGATGGAAACGACGTCTAGTGGTTACTGCAAGAAATAAGTTCAACGACAAAATACTTTCGCGAGAACTACGACGGGCTCTTACTATTTCTCGCGCGCGAGCGTGAATTCGCGTTGCGAGATATTGTTTCGCTTCTTCCAAGCCCGTCTGCGCGCTTGCGTAACAGCCGAGCGATTCGCGCGAGCCAGTCGGACAGATCGCTATCTCGGCCCCGTCGAGGCCCGACTCTGACTCGACGCTTTTCGACGCTTTGCATGTTTTACATGGGTCTTGGCCGATTTTACACGCTTGCGCAACAGTTACCGGTTCGGAAAATCGTTATGAAATTCGGACGATCATGGCTAGAATGGTAGATCGCTTCTTTTTATGCATCTTAAGCATCATTAGACGTCAGGAAATGAACTAACATCTTTGTTTTTTTGTCAGTTGGCTCAAATCGAGCTCAAGAGAGCGATTTACCGTCGAACATTACCGAGATCATTAAGAGACAATACAATTAGAAGTCATTGGTCGAGCGACTTAACATTTTATAACCCGATATTTGACGCACGCTCGATATAATCTGTGCGAGGGTTTACCTTTTTATTACTGCAAATTAACTACGCGCATTCTTTTCTGTTAATAATAAGATGTTTATTAACAAAATAATGCAAACATTTACTGCCAAACGCAACGACTAATGAGGAAATGTAATTTATATCGTATATAATTATATTGATCCAGATCCCTCCTTCATATTTCATCGTACATCACGTTTTATGTGTAACTTGAGCTTCATTATTAAACGAATATTGGTTCGGTAATAGCCGTACACCAATTAAACTCGTGAAAAAAAGTTCTTTTATAACGTTATTAATCTTTTAAGTAAACATTATTAATTAGTTGCAAATAAATTTATATACTGCAAATGTAATCATTGTGATAAATGTATTCAAACTTTACATAAAACATCGATTTAAAATTCGTTAACTTGAACAAATAAATTCAACAACAATTTATAAATACCATGTGAACACGAGCTTTCTTAAAATACCGATATCATGCAAATAGTTAAACTTTCATATTGTCATGTGTGTAACAGCATTATAAATACATTTCAAATAAACTCAATGCATTATTTGTAATAGTCATTCCCTCTAATAGCAGCCGTAGAAAGAACAATTTTATTTTCGTTTAGCTGGAAAAGTTTAACATCTTCATGAATCATGTGCACCTTTTTATCACAAACTCGTCCATAAGGTTAATAGCGATTTAGCAGTTATACGACAAAATAAATATAACCGTCATTTACTATTAAAAATAGGTAAGCGAAATTTAATATATATTCATTTTTTTATTATTGAAAGAATATACTTTTGAAATAAATGGAAAGATTATTGTAAAAATAAAAATACATAATTCGGAATATCCATAGTTAATACTATTTCAAAATGTCAATTTACTCTTTAAAATGATATATCAAATTGAGAGAAAAAAAGTATCGAATTTATAAGTTGGTTTATATGATCTAAGATAAAAACGCTACATATAACTATACATACGATTTTTATTCTTTCTGCGTGTATGCATGTAAAATTTAAATATTACGAATTATGACGATTGTAACCAATACACGTCAGTTGGTCAGTGTAACCATAAACTCCAGCTATTTGATGGCCTAAGTTTATCCTTTAGCCGATATATTATTATAGCTACTGGAACAAAATACATAACAAGCAACAAGATATTTATGATAACTATAAAGATTAATATTGATATATTAATATTATTACGCATAATATCAAATTTTATGGTATTATTAATAAACTTCCCTACAGTTTAATAATGGCAATATACTACAATTTATACAATAAATGTAAAACTACAACGTCATTAATAAGACATTCAATAAATTATTCAAATTATTTATCAATATGTAAATAAATTAAATTACTTAATTGATAAACGTATATATATATTCTTCTTTCCCACTTTTCTTTGAAAAAAAATTACAATTACGATAATACAATATATGAATAATGTTATTAGCGTATAAATGAATTGCAATTAAAAATGTCAATTACGATAGCATAACAAAGAACAAATGATGATATTTCTATTAGATTATACGATTTATTTTTCATTTTTATAATATATTAAATGTTGTGCAATCTTCTTATAGTATAATAAAATAAAATTATAAAACCTTTTCAGAGAGTCTAAATATCTCACGGTTTGATTCGCTTTTGTATTACTTTCTTCTCCTACAATACGCAATGTTATACATGTTAAAAGGAAAAGATTCGTTTCAAATTTTGATTTATTATTATTCTAATTTTGCGAATTATTCTTAAATAATGATAGATACTCTGTATTCTAAAAAAAGTCGGTTAATAGATTCCAAAATAGGAGACGAGGCTAGTGAATTAAAATAGATGAGGAATCTCATATTCCCGATAAGGTAACACTATAACGATTTCTAGACTAGGTTTATAGTACGTGCTGGCCAATATATATATATATTCAAGTATATCTTACAGATTGTAAATGCCTAATGGCCGTATATACAATATATATATATATATATCAATAACTGTTTATTTCAGTTGTAATGTTTGTATACTGCAACTTCAAAATTATTGAACGCAAATAGACAATTAATATATGGCTAATAAATAAACCGAACATTTGCTTCTATGTTATTAATTTATTTTAAACATAATTACAAGTGTTAGTTTGAAAATATTATCAAAGTGTAGTTTTTTTAATGTTTATGTTTGTTGCAGATATCGGAGCTACATAAAATTGCAGCCAGTTTGTATACAGTTACGAGAATAATCAGTACTCAGCGGGTGGCGCAGTGTTATCATTTTAATATCTGTAACCATTCTTGCTTTATATCTTGTCAGAAGATGAGTACAATTATTTAAAGAATAGTAAAAATTTAAATAAGGTGAACATTTTTCAGATAATACATCTAATATGAAAATAATGTTGCAATATAAAACAGCTGATTTATACAGTTATGCAAACTATGCGGAAATGGTATAATTTTCACAAGTTAAAATTACCTTTAAATCTTCTTAATCAAATTCTTAAAAGCACATTTTTGTGAGAAATCTACTTGAATAAGTTACATTCCGTGAATTGCTTCAGTTTTATTCAGTAAAATAAGAACAACACAGTACAGATTTTTAACATATTTTGGCACTTTATATTCGATTTGTGGCATATGCATATGTCATTGTTCAAATTATACCGTTTTCTTTTTCATAAGAAATATTAATACACGCACCCTAAATTTAATTACGACAATAAATATTAACTGTTTCCTCTTATATAATATCATATTAATTATATTTAAATAAATAAAATAATTAATACAATATTAACACTCCACTGTTAGTGACAAGTTATATATTTACCGTTTCTAATTAAATGTAAATATAATAAATATTTACTGGAATATTGTCAATAAAATTTATATTTCTTACTATTATATTAATATATATATCTATTTAGAATACAAACTTATATATAATGTAGTAAAAATATAATAAAACTTAAAGCGCATTATTTTATATGTATAAGTTCATTTAAAGTTTTTATTATACATTTCTAGACGTATCAAACCTTAACATTATTCATAAATAATTATATTTCTAAAATGCAAAACTATAAAACAAAAAACAGTTACGTCCAATTAACAACAAATTATATTGATTACATGCGCATACGCAATTTGAAAAAAAAAAAAAAAAAAAAAAAAACCATACTTAAAATATGTTAACGAATAAACTATAATAGTGAAACCGGTGATAGAGGGTAATAAAGTATCATAGAAATGTAATAAATAACGAGTGTGATTCAGAAATTGAAAAGCATAAAGAAGCTTAATAAAATTACGATGCGACGGTTTTTCATACGCAGCGCTGTTTCTTCATATAAGCAAGTGTAAGCCGAATTCTATCCGGCGAATAATTCAATATAAGTAGGCATTTTATAATGATGAAATATTTCGACCGCCAAGCCATGCTTCGCGAAATGTTAATCATGTCCTACAAAATAATGTTGATTATAATTTCGTGTACTTTTGTTAAAGTGCCTAATTTATCTTTTCGCACGCGATGCACTCGCAAGATCTCAGCGGACTGGCGCGACTACTCGGAGAAACGCGCAAAAAAGTATCGAGATCCACGATCCTGATTTGTAACAAAATTAAGGGCCCGACCGTGCCTTTGAATACAGCAGTACGAAAAGCAAAGCCCTCCGTCCCACCATTATTCTTGTCGCCTGCCTTGATAATTCTTTCGAACCGCATAGTTCGTGGAGAGCCATTTCCTTTGCGCCGAATACCTGCAAATACTTGCGAACGGCATATGTACATCATGGAAGACAAGGTATGTGACGATGGGGTTATCTGCGACACATGCATTCCACGCACGGAGTTGCATATATCGTCGCAAAAAAATCTTAAAAAGTCATCAATGTCATTTTCGGAATTTAAATCAACTAACAAACGCACCGTAATTAACAAACATTCTGTTCGCGTATAATTGCGAACGCGCTTATCCAATAAAAATGTCAATTCGCTTTCTGCTTCGAGCGTAATCAAATTTCTGTCTTTCACGTGTTTATTGCGACGATAAAATAATTGAAATTTAAATTGGAAGACGGCATAGAACTAAAATGCAACGCGATTAAAATGCTAACGCGTTGCCATAAGCGATGCGCAATGAAAATCCTATACCGCCAATCCGATAAAAAACAATAAAGCCTTTATCGCGCCGAAAACGCAAATAGTTGTTGCGCGGCCCGACCAATTGAAATACCAAGAACAAATTATATTTCGAGCTCTTCGGCTGATGATTCACCGCCCTTCGATTCTCAACTAATTAAGCCGTCAACGCAAAAGATATGGTCTTGAATTGTACGTTATCTTTTACTCACACACCGCGTTGCCTTTTATACGTATATCTATGTCGTGCTGCTTATTTTACCTCGTTCTAATGAAACAAGTTCATACAAATAAAATCTGCGAGTAATTAAACAGACCCTTTTAGAAATAATACACGGCAAAGGGGATTGTTAATTGCAAAACAACGATATCCCTCGGAACGTAACGTTTCACTTTATTATGACACTTCAAGGCGAAATTCGAGTTAATTTAATAAGTTGTTAAATTATTAGGGTTAATTAAAAGGAATTCTAGCGATTTCATTGCGGAGATAAAACGGTCGGTGAGGCCAAAGAGATTCTTCGACTTAAAAACAGTTCGGATCATTGTATCAATGGTGTTTCCCGTTGATCGACTCAAAAAGCGT
This sequence comes from Psilanteris sp. ZL-2020, assembly GCA_022817085.1. NCBI lineage: Eukaryota > Metazoa > Arthropoda > Insecta > Hymenoptera > Scelionidae > Psilanteris > Psilanteris sp. ZL-2020. Next base: position 2,239 of record JABFQC010003534.1, on the reverse strand, counting down.
TGAAAAGTCAATCTCGGTTATATTGTGTTTTGCCAGTATAATATACATTTATATAATCCGGATCGAAAGATCCGTACTTTTTCGGAGCAAATATCGAAACGACTTGGAATGTTACTTTTTGTACATCTATAATTCACGGCTGAATGTAGGTTGAAATTTGAATTAAATACGAAGCGCGGTAGATGTCGTTTTTGCGAGTTAATATTTATGCGAACAATCATCGGTAGCTCGTAAATTGATTGTGAGTTACGAATTAATCCGAGTTAATGCACGCGGCCTAACGAATGCAGAACAATGCCGTCTTCTTCGTGACCAAATTGTGTATTATCGTAGATATTATTCAAATAGGCTCGGTTTCCTAACGTCCATTTGATGCAGTCGCAATTTGCAATTCTTTGCACGGAACACTGCTGAATAATATACGTCATTGGCAGGATCCAGGATATTACTTAAGACTTACGGTTCGGTTAAATGATGCCGTGCGAAAATTTCAGCCAGGCCAATTGATTGCCGATACCACGCCGTCGAGTCATCCGTAACCCTTTATAAAAAGATCCGAGGCAATACGATTGTGTTTAAGCCCATCAAAGGATATAATGAAATGACGCATTGCGTTATTTTCAAATTATTTTGCGACACGAGAGAAAGGGGCATCGTCTTTATGCTAAACGTGATCCAGTAATATTGAGAAAATTAGCGGTTCAGATATGGAGCTGAACGTAAATAAAGTTATAGGTATAGGTCAATGATTCGTGTTTTACAAGTCAATGATGTTTTATGAACTACACAAGGATGAACTTCATTATTTTCGTAATCACAGAATAATACTTTAGAATTAAGCTCCTTGACAAATATCCAGCAGACAATAGCTGCTGAAATTAACGTTTACATTAATAAATGTGTATTACGAGTTACAATTATTTTGTGTCGTAATTGACTTTAAATGTCATTCAATGTATTATTTAATTGATAGGTATTATTACCATCCAACTGCACGTTCGCTTCTATGTATAATTTTGTACCCGTCGTTTTTAATTAAATAATATAGTATTTATCGATATATTACAGTCAGATGCTATTTCATTATACGATTCAATGAAATTAGAGTCGTTAACACAAATCATTTTATTTGAACCTTTAACAATATATTATCAAGATACACTCGACTCAACGTTCGCGCAACTTCGTCTCGTGCACATCCTTTTCGCACAACAAAATCCTTTCGATTAGTGCAAGAAATTTCTGCATACCAACATTCGTTAAAAATATATAAGCAATGCATTCAAAACTATAAAATGCGTAACACTCGACTAATCAGGTTTATATTCTATTGTTTTATAGTTATTATATATATATATATATACACGGAGAAAAATATTTAGGACATTTTACTATAAAATTAAGCAAATGTAACCTACACTGTCAAAACTTTCAATTTTTCTTATCATTTATAGTAAACATATACGAAAACAATAATATTATCATCTTGTTTATGGTACATTTTTACTATAATTTGTGAGACAAATTGAAAGTTTTCACAGTGTAAGGTACATTTGCTTTATTTTATTGTAAACCTTCCTAGATTATTTTTCTCCGTGTAGTATGCTTTAGCTATAATTTAATAATAAATATGGAATAATTGACTAGAAATATCTATAATACTTTATTGTATGACAATTCTTAGAAAAAACTTGTACTTATGAATTAATAACTATATAGAAATTCAATTAAAACTTTCAATTAACCGAACGCTTAAAAATAGTTGTTAGAACAAATAGCAATTCGTTGATTAATATAATAATTAATAATAAGTGAGTGAATTTAATTAATTAATAAATAAATATTATTTAAACCTCAAAATTGAATAAAAAAACATAAGCTTAATTTTAAGATTTAAATTTTGTATACAATGATACAATTTATTTTTTTTTGTTTAACAAACCAATTTCTTGTGTTACTATTTGTAATTTATAATAAAAATGTATTATTGAAAATATAATTTATTTATATAGAAATAAGATTATGTTAAATATTAGAATAGAAAAATCGAATAGAAAATTTAGTAAAAATTAATAATTTATAAATAAATTATAAAAAAATACTCACACAGAAATTCCCACACAGACGAAAATATATGTAAATATATATAAAAAATACATTTTGTATATATATATTTTGTTTATATATTTCCAAATATATTAGATATATATATTTAATATAAATTTATTATATATAATAT
>JABFQC010003533.1:0-13943 GCA_022817085.1 Psilanteris sp. ZL-2020 | reverse complement strand
CATTAAAGAAGAACAAATTTAATTGCTATAATTAATTACACAAAAAATATTACATTTATATATATTATAATTGCAATAAACACAATACTTGTCAAATTTAAGTCAAAAGAATTGCAAATCCAAATGTATATGGGTATACTTATATTTACATTTAAGGTTAATAAATTTAAGAATATTATTAGAAATATTTAACATATATCATACTCATTTGATGGTTAACCACAAATAAATGTAATATAACCATAATAAAATTAATACATGAAGTATATTTTGATATTCCAATGTGACATTAATCAAATCACTAACACATTATTTTTATAATTATTATGCAATTAATCAGTATATGAATTAAATTTAGTCAATCATTTCAACTTTAAACATATTATTATAATATATTATTATAATATAATAAATATTATTAATTAGAAAGTTAAATTTAAAAGTAAAAGGTATGAATCATGAACTAAAAAAAATGATTATAAATTTTAAAAGTTTTTAATTATTTTATATTATATAATATAAAAAATGTATAATAAAATATACAAAATATTATTCATAAGAAATAAAATTGACAAGATAAACAAATGTTTAGTATAAATAATGTTAGAATAAATCTCTAGAAATAACTTTAATTTATAATAATGAATTAATTACTAATGTAACAGAATGTTATTGAAAAACAATGACAATGCATTATAGAATGCAGATCAATTAATTTCCTGGAATTCCTGTAATTATTTCTAATTCAACTATATTATAATCAAATTAAATTATTAAATTTAATAAAGTTAACATTTATAGCAAATTTGCATTATTATTATATAAAAAACAATAGATTTTTATTTTTAACTATTTATAATATTAAAATTTGCAGTTAAAATGATTGCAAAAATGATATGTTTAATGTAATTAATTATAATTTAACTAAAATCATATTTAACATATATATTGTTCTTTAGTTGTTAATTTGGAGCATTATTTGTCCGTTGTGTACATGAAGTTTTAATATTAAAAATATACAATTTATTTTTAATGCTTACATATATCTTCATCATTCATTTTGTATAAAACAGTATTAATGAATATTTAATGAACTGGTTTTTAATATTTTATAATTATCCTATGAAAACAGATTGTATACAAACTGTATAACATTATAATTTAATTCATTAGAAACTTTATTTTGGTTATTCAAATTATAATATCTGTCAAAAACTAAAAGTTGCATCACTTATGATAAGAAAAATGATAATAACATAAACTTTATAGCCTCAAGAAATTATAATTAAACTTAATTTCAAATTTAATTTGTAATTTTTTTTACTTGAAGAACTTAATTTTATAATTTTTTTTTTATGTAAAACCGATTAACTTAAATGTCATATATTTTATTTGAAGATACATTTTATATTAAAGTAAATATTTATTGTAAACAGATTATTAATAAAAAAAAACACCAGATTTGCATAAAAATGTTCACCAGATAATTCCTCGAAAAATACCTAAGAAAGAATAAAAAAAAAAAAAAGAAATTGATCATAAAGTCAAACGATGGCCGATAGTTTCCGGAGATTCTGATGTAACACCGAGAAGAAATAATCTATTTAAATAAAATTCAATCAGTAAAATCAACAACATTATATCTCAAGTCAGCACTTTTTTTCCAATTACCCCACGTCAACTAATCATTACTCGAGTTCACGACACTGTACGCAAGCAAAGAATCATTTTTATTTTATTTCTCCTTCTTTAATCGCGTCACTTAGTTATCTCCTATTTATCAATGGTAGTGTAGTGACTTTTTTCAATACAACATGTCATTAACTTATTTTATATTAAACTACAAGCAAACTTTTAATGTGAGTGAAGTTCCAAACGTTGAATATCAACGAATCTAATAAATTCAGTTAATCAATCTGTTTAATCATATTAATTACATTGTATTTTTAAGAATATTACCTTTAAAAAATGTAAATTTTCCTTGTAAAAAATTATTATTTATCCAAATACGATTTGTTGAACGTCCATGTTTGAAACTTCATTCACATACTTTTATAAATATTATGGTATAACAAATAGTCTGGTAACATAAAATTGTATACTATGCTAATTAAATACATATAAATCCTTTATATTACGATTATAAGAATATTTTGAAAGCAGAGATAAATAATTAATTCATATCTAAATTTGAGATTATAAATTCCTAATGTGTATTTCAATTTAAATTTATTTGTAAAATAAATTTCATTTTTTCTAAATTCTAAATTAACACGCATCTAGATTTTCAGTTTTAATTGACGCTCAATATTTATCTAATTAGTTTAAACAAGCTTATACTATAAATTCATGATTTACTTTTCAAAATTATATAATATTGTATTCTGATTCCATAATTAGATAGAATGCTATTTTTTGGCATGAAACTGAACATTGCAAACAAATTATTTTTTACTCAAATTACAATATTTATATATATAAGACGCGTGATAATAATTCATATGAACATTATATTCTTCAAAAACTGTTATGTTAATCATATATATGCAATATTTATATTAATAAATTTAACAAGTATTTATTGCAGATCGAGTTTTCTTTAAACCTTACCTCTTAAGGAATGAAAAATAAACGTCTAACAACAATTATTGTTAATTGGTTCATAAATGAATTAGACATTGAATTATAAACTGTGGGTTTTAAAAAAGCTGTCGTAAAAAATATTTTCCCTCGCCTGTTGATGATGAAACGATTCTAAAATAACGTCGTATAATGTTATATGCAATTAGCCATATTATCGACGCCATTAATCGCGCTGACCGCATGTTCATTAAACACTGATTACATAAACCAACAATGTCCTTGACAGAATCCGCAGAATCTGGACCTCCTTGGTCTTCTTATCATTGTTTGTTGTTTCCCCCTGCGTCGTTTGATACGTTTAAAGTAAATAATCCGAGCATCGCTCTTTTTATCTGAAAGTATGTAACGTGACTTTTCTGATTTTCAGGGGAAGTTTACGTACTCGACGATGGCGGCGAGGTCGACCTGGACTTGGGGAATTATGAACGATTTCTCGACGTGACTCTTCATAGAGACAACAATATCACCACTGGCAAAGTATATCAGTATGTGATCGAGAAAGAACGAAGGGGAGATTATTTAGGAAAAACTGTCCAAGGTACTGAACGTTGCTCGAGATGCTTTCAAATAACTCAGAGAGATTTACTGAAAGAGAAAAATATGCAATTTAACTATCAAATAAAGTTTACAGTTAAGTTATTTATAATTAAAAATTGGTTAAACTTCTTGAATTGAATGGAATTTCATTTCCATTTGAGAAAAAAGTAGATGAGATATTTTATAAATATATTTATTCAATTTTTATTAAAAATTAGGGTTCATTTAAATATATAATTAAATATTAAATAATGGAAGTTATACAATTATCAAGTCAATAAACCTTTTATAAATTACTAGTACAATCAGCAGATAATTCTATCAACACTATGGTATTTTATATGATTGATGATTTACTGAAGAATAAATTAAGGATAAATGTACTGTTATTGTTTAAATTACTTTATTAGGCTTTATTTAACATGAAATCAACATTTACAAGATATTATATACAGTTAATATAGATTGTCCCCTGACATTTGAACGTTGTACCAAAGTTTCATTTCAGTTAATGTTATAGAAACATTTGATTGATTAATGAAAAGTCTGTGAATGTTTAAAAGGATATTAGTTTACACTTGCTTTTGGGACGATAATTTAAAAATATAAAATTATTAATTTAGTATTTAAAGTTATATCTGATTTATTGAATACTTTAAATAATACAAATAATTTTGAAAATAAAATGTATTTCGTATACAAACAATATTTTTGATTACAGAGGTAAATAAAGTTTCTTAATTTTGTAAGGATTTTAAATATTTGTAATATATAAATTGTTTTATAAGAACAATTTCATTAGCACTGTCTGTTGATATTATGAAACTTTATTCTGATAGGATATAACTTTCTAATTCTCTTTTATATAAATGTGCGTAGATAGTTAAAACTCGTTTAACGAATAAGTAATTTAATTTGAGAAAACAATATATATATATATATATGATATAAATTAAAAATAAGATGAAAAAAAACTGAAAAACAATATATGTAACATTTTGTTAATTAGTGAATAATTTTTCAACATGTGTTTATTTTAGAATAACATGTGAAAGCTGTAAATAATATAAACAATCTATAATACTTTAGTTTTACTTTAAAAATATTAGCGAAAATATTTTCAATTAATACACCATTAAGGGAGATTACAATTTATAAACTATATTAATTTTTTTTTAAATCAAAAATAATATTTAAATTGCATAAATGTGTTAATAGATATTATAATTTTGTATAGTATATTTATAATATAATTATGATATTTAGTATCATAGTATATTTAATATGCAAACAATTATTTGATAACGTATAAAAAAGTTCTCTAATTTGGTATTCAGTATATTTTTATATGATATGGGTAATTATATAGATACGATGAATACAATAGTAATTATCAGTTATCGTAATTATTATTTATAATTCAGAGAGTATGATAATTTTGTGCAAATTTGTTTCCATTTGTTTAAATTCAAATAATAATGACTCACTTTTAATTACGATATATTTTTAATGTAATTATAAGATACTATAATAATAATGATAATAATAGCATTATTTTACAACTAACTGTAAATCAATTCAAACATTTGGTATTTACTAAATTGGCTTTTTTTTTATTTGTATTTTTGCAGTTGTGCCACATGTTACTGATGCGATACAAGATTGGGTTGAAAGAGTAGCTAATATTCCAGTTACAGAAGATGGAGAAAATCCTCAGGTAAGAATGTTTGAAAATTTTCTTCTAGAGGGAAGATTAATCTCTATGTTAATTATTGTAAAACTTTCGGATATATTTATTCTAATAAGATATTCTTATTAGATTAATCTTCAAATTTAAATAATCAAAATATATATTCACTAAATTTAAAAATAGTAACATTTATTTAATGTTGTTTATATGAGTATGTATTATTATAGGTTATCACTAGTATTTAAAACTATATAGTCGTATTCAATACATATGTTAAAAGATATGTAATTAATATTAATAATTATAATTATATAAATAAAAAAAAAATAATGAAAAAAATATCAGAGATTATAATATTACAAGGCACATTCTAATTTTATAATTATCACAATTTGTATATATTAAAGTTTTTCATAAAGATGATTAAGTAATAAATGTTGACTTGATAATTGGTAATCAATACTTCGTAGCATGATAATATATCATATTTTCTAAAAAATATATCTCTGTATGGTATATATATTTTTATTTTTATGTATAAGACTGAATAAATTCATTAGACTTTGCCCTTTTGATAATAAAAAATAATCATTTTGAATTATTTATTCGAAATTAAAACTAAAATATAAATTACATGTCATAATATAAATAAGAATATTTATATATCCAAAGAAAAGCTGTTGAAATACATTTTTGTTTTCAATATTAAAATCAAAGTTATTATTTAAAAACTGCATTTCCAAGACCGAGAAAATTATTGTATTACAATAAATGAAACGGTAATTATCATACAATAAAATTAATTTTAAGTTATTAATTTATACATTCCAGCACCTCTTTCGTAATTAATATAAGATAATTATTTCATATAATGTTATGATACTCTTATATAAATAATTTTATGATTAATAAATGATTTCTTAAGTGACATTATTAAAATTATACATATATAATGTATATTTTGTATTGTATTATATTGTATTACTTTATATTTTCATTAGTATGTATAGCTATATTTTTAAAAATGTTTATAAAATTATATTTTATATTTTGTATATATCAATCTTATGTTAAACTATAAAATAATTATTTTAATAAAGCAACTTCCTTTCCTGAAACATAATTTAATATTTTTAACTGTTTTAGGTTTGCATTGTGGAATTAGGTGGAACTATAGGTGATATCGAGGGAATGCATTTTGTCGAAGCATTTCGCCAATTCCAGTTTCGAGTTAAAAAGGAAAACTTTTGCGTTGCCCATGTATCTCTCATACCACAGGTACTACCACGTTAATATTTAGCCCTGAACTTGAGCCAAACGTCTATTTTCAATCGAAATCATGATGCAACGACTGCGCTTGTAAACCTATTTGATTATTTCTGTGATGCAAGGGTCACAATTCATTGATTACGATATCGTTAAACCACGCGATAAAATTAAGTAGGTTCGATGAGGCGCGCGATGGGTGACGCGTGTCGCGAATTTTGCGGCAGATGATCCACTTATCCCATTTACTTGTTATCACGGGGAAGATATTTTATCAACAAACATTCTTTCGCTACGCCGTTTGACCCATTCATTAATACCACGGAATAAATAGCTATCAAAGAAATTTATTGGTGCAACATAATATGTATAAATATGCATATAATTTAACAATCAATCAATTTTAATAGTTACCGTATACACATTTACAAATATTGTGACACGAATATCAAGTATTATTATAAACAAATTAATAGACAATGTTGATTTAGCAATTAATACCATTGAATTTTTGACTTAATTTGTATTATTTCTTTTTATTTTTATAGCCCAGATCTACTGGTGAGCCGAAAACTAAGCCAACGCAAGCTAGTGTACGAGAATTGCGTGGTTTAGGTTTATCTCCAGATCTTATTATTTGTCGATCGGAAAAACCAGTTGGATATGGAATCAAGGAAAAAATATCAAATTTCTGTCATGTTTCAGCTGACCAAGTTAGTTAAAAATTAAGAATTATATATAAATTTGATTAGTTTTATCTTAATATTATCATTATTATGTAAAATATTGAATGGACAAATAATGAATTATGATCACGAGTAAAATATTGACAATTTTGTAGGTCATCACGATTCATGATTTATCTTCAATTTACGAAGTTCCCTTGGTAATGGAGCATCAGAAAATAGTGGAATATTTAAATAACAGACTTCAGTTAAACATTAACATGAGAGACTGTAGACATCCTGAGTTTATGTACAAATGGCACAATTTAGTGGATCGAATTGAAGGTCTGTCAAAAGAAGTGAAAATAGTTTTAGTAGGCAAATATACAAAACTTGAGGACTCTTATGCTTCAGTCACAAAAGCACTCCAACATGCTTCAATTAAAGCAGGATACAGATTAAATTTGAGTGTAAGCTTTAATTTCACTCATGAAAGGATATTCTTTATTACTTCCTCATGAAAAATCTTGTTCCATCTCTAACTTTTAAATTTTTTTATTTATCTCTACATTATCTAACAATTAGATACAATAGTTTTCAATTATGTATTTTAAAAATATATAAGTTTAAATAAATTACACATTAAATAATAAGCTTTATACTCTATACAAGAATTTTAATTATAATAAAATTTGTATATACTTCATATAATTTTTAAATAATAAGTAATAATAGTATTTTTATTTTTTAACGGATATAAATCTTCATTATTAGTTTTTAAATAAATTTATATATTATTTCTTTTAAATCAGTATGGAGATAGAACAAATTCCACACGTTAGTATTGGAAATGATTTATGTATATTATTTATACATAATTTTTTAGTTTATAGAAGCTGCTGATTTGGAGCAAACTATGGAACAAGAAAATCCTTCGCAATATCATGCTGCTTGGCAACAACTATGTACTAGCGAGTTCGTGTCGTTTTATTTCTTTTAACGATTATGTATAGTTTATTAAAACATTTTACAAACACATTATCAGAGCTACTAAAAATTTAAAATTATTGATTCAAAAATCAATAAAAACAAAAGTTCACAATCAGTTAAACATTAAGATTTAATTAAGAAACATTAATTTAATGTTTTTTTTTCTCAAAATATTTATTTTATAAGTTATAAGAATTAATTTACTATTGCTTTTTATTTATTTGCTGATTTTAAAATATCTTATATAAACTGATAATATTTTGAATGTTATTATAATGATAATTCCTCATATCTTAAATCATATTTAAATTAAAAAATTATTAATAAATATTAGCCTTTCAATTATGAAAGGTCTAAATATATTAAGTGAAATTAGATTCATTCCTAATAATTTAAGTATGATACTATTTATATTTCATATAATTTGATTAAATATGAACAATTTGAATGAATTTTATCCGGAAATAATTTATATCTATTAATATTTTTATTAAACATATATAAAGTTTAATATTTTTATATCTATTGAAACATATCTTTTTTTTTTTAGTGGTGTTATAGTACCTGGTGGATTTGGTAAAAGAGGAATGGAGGGTAAAATAGCTGCTTGCAAATGGTGTCGTAAAAGTGACAAACCTTTCCTTGGAATTTGTTTGGGACTGCAAGCTGCTGTTATAGAATTTGCACGCAATTGTCTATTCTTGCCAAATGCAAACAGTACTGAAATTGATCCAGAAGCGGTTGATCCTATCATCATTGATATGCCAGAACATAATTTAGGACAAATGGGAGGAACAATGAGACTTGGCAAGAGATATACTCGCTTCACCGATGCTAATTCTACAATAAGTTAGTTTTTTTAACTTACAAATAAATAAAATATTATCCAGGTAGTCGTTAGCGAATTGATTTTTGATCATCTTGAAATTCTTTTGACAAATATAGCAGATTTAATTATTTTTTGTTATTTATTCAATACATATTTTTTTCGTATTTAATTTAATTTAGGGCACTTTATTATTTTGGGAGAATATATATAATATTAAAAAAGTCAATTTAATATTATATTAAAAATGTAGCGAGTATACTCGTTTCTGAAGTGATAAAAAGAACGAATTGATTTTCTAAATTTAAATTTTAATTTAAAAGTGCTCAAATGTATTATAGAAAAATAATTACCTATCATAGAGTATAGTACTGTAATAAACGAAACACTAAATCAATGCAGTAAACTCCTTGGTAGAAATAAATTCTATGAAAATTTTTTCATAATTTAAATTATTAATATTAATATTATTAATTATTAATATAAATAAAATATTAATAATAATTAACATATCATAAATAATACAATTTATTACATAAAATAATGTTCATAAATATGTTTGAACATTAATTATAAAAATGTGATACTTTACACTCTGACAATATTTAAAATAATTATTAATATTACAATGTTAAAATGTATAAAAATAAATATAACGTATAAAACATGATTATTGATATATGTAAAATGATTGTTTCATTTTAGAACAACTTTATGGAAATATTGATGGAGTCGAAGAAAGGCATCGTCATAGATATGAAGTTAATCCAAAATATGTTGCAAATTTGGAAGCTGCTGGAATGAAATTTGTTGGTAAGTGTTATTATTGTAACTATGCAGAATTTCAGATCATATAAATATTTTTAAAAATCTCGTAATGTATTTTGATATATAATTTGTTTTCTAACTTGATTCTGCTGATAATGTTTGTTTTTTGCTTTTAGGATATGATGAAGAACAAATTCGAATGGAAGTTATGGAATTAGAGGGGCATAGTTATTACGTAGCAACACAATATCATCCAGAATATTTATCGAGGCCGCTGAAGCCCTCTCCTCCGTTCATGGGTTTAATTTTAGCAAGTGTGAAAAAATTAGAAGCTTATCTGCAAAAGGAAATGAAATTTTCACCACCATATACCAGTGAAAATGATTCAGGTAAATCATTTATTCTATATTTACGTTCTATAAACATTCTATATTTATAATAACTAATTTGATAGCAATACAAATTTAATTTAGCATTTTTTTATATTTTCATTATAAATTAAACAAAGAAAATGAAAAATAAATAACAAGTATTTTAATATATTTTTATACTTATACACTTTTATACACTTATTATTAATAAATTATGTTACTTTGTTTAAAAAGACAATGAAGAGGATACAGAGGAATGATTTATTTTCCAATAAATTTTAAATTGAAGGTATAGATCAAATAAATGTCAAAAGTTTAACCATTTTGTTATTTATTAAAAAATAATCAGAAACTTTGTATGTTCATTTACAAATGTGGATTTTATAAGCATTAATTAATATTAATTTACAAAATACGTTAATGTTACTAAATATCTACATTATATACGTATTAATTACTAACTGTAAATTGCATTAACTATACAATAACAACAATTTAAATCATTAGTTTTATTAATTATATTGGTTGAATTTAAATAAAGATTATTCAATTGAACCTACCTAAATTTGTCTTTTAAAGTATATCTAACTGTGAATATTTTTATTTTACAGATGAAGATTTGGCTGAGCGATTAAAAGAAACTATTAACATCGTTTAAACTTTTTACCACTTGCAAAACAAAAACATCAACCAATTACCAAAAATTATAAACTACAAAAACAAAATTAAACAATTGTTTTTGATGATTTAAGATCCATTGATAGTAATTTAGTATTTTATAATATAATTGGACAAAAAAATTAAATATATTTAAAACATTTTTTTAATTTATTTAATTAAAAAAATTTATTTATTATAATTATTATAATTTTTTAAAATTAATGTTTTAATTATATATAGCGTAATTTTTATCAAGATTTTAAATAAAAATTAGGAAGTTCTACTTGGAACTTTTCATTGAATAAATTACATGATAAACTTTTAATAATGTAAACTTTACTTAAACAAGAGGATAATATTATTAAAAGTAAATACCTAAATAATATTCTAATACCGTCTACTAAAATGTTGTTTAAAAAGAATGTTTACAAAATTTTGTGTATATTTGTATTCTATATTTGTAATATAACTTCATATAGTGTAAAGTTTAAATCATACCAATTATGACATAAAACAATTGTTTAAAATGTATATTTTATGTAAAATATTTTAGTATAGTTTTAGTTTTGAATTTTGATGTCTATATCAAACAAAAATATGTACATTTATATAATATTGTTTTTATGGAGATATACATTTATACTATGTATATAATGCACAAATCGCAACTTGTTAAACTTTTATACAATGACTTGTTTTACTCTTTTATATCACTTTTGATAAATGCAAGAATATCATCGTTATAAATGTATTAATTTCTTGTTACAACGCACAAATCTTTTTAATTATAGTGTAGCAATAGTAAATAATTTAACTATTGTTTAATTTGTACGAGTATTTGTAATTTTGATGTTTTTACACCTTTTTGGATATGATATGTTTATATAGTTTATATATTTTTTATGTATTTTCTACTGTAAATACTTATACCAAAATAAACCAAACCAATTGATATATAGCTCTTTTATAAATTTAACCCAGTTTCATATTTATATACTGATTTTATTAATTAATTTAGTATTTAACTTTCTGTTTTTACATATACAATCATTTCAGTAGAAAAACGTTATTATATAATACATTTTAAATTAAAACAAATTTATGTACATTATAAAAAATAAAACAAAATTACTTGTGATTTAAGATTACCATATCTTATTTCTATTTTAATATAATACTACTTAGTTAAATTTTATCCACTGCAGAACGTTGCTTACGGAAAATACTGAGACGACGACTTCGTGGTGTACCATTCTGTAAAAAACAATTTAAATCTAATTATAAGAAATATGTGTAGTCAGGTTTTATTTGTGTATATGTTTTCAGTTATATAATTTAGACTGTTTTAAATATACAACAAGGGTCGGAAGCGACCCATCGAGCCAAGGTTTGACGAGTCACGACACGACACTTTTCTGAAATTTTTTTCTTTACTAAAATTATGACGTTTAAGAAATGAAATTAAATATACTATTTAATAAATAACCTCATCTTGCTTTTTCGAAGTACCAAATAAGTCCTTCAATCTTCTTGGTGTACTTGTTTTTTTATCACTATTTCTTTCCCTTAAAATTTTTGTTGATGGTGATTTCGGTAACTCATTTCCCTAAAAAATTATTATTTATAATTAATGTTAAAATAACTTTTAAATGTAATCATGGTTATTTTCTATATCTTTTATTTAATACTTAAAGTTTAAAAAATAACTTATGTTACTATACATATGTTTCTACCAATATTATAATTATCAAGGCTTGCGGAAGTAAGGTGATAAACATATTTTATTCTATAATTTACTATTATTTTGTTTTTCAGGAAATACATTTTGGAATTGAAAATACTTTTAATTACAATAATTAAATTTAATTAGTTTTAACAAAAATTATTTATTTATATACACCTAATACAAAATAAAAATTGCATTTGAAATTGTAGTGGATATTTATTTATATAATTATTATTATTTTTATATCTATTTGTAAAATAAACAATATATTTAATTTATTAATAATACAAAGAGCATGCACCTGCAATGACAATCTTCCTCCATTTTTACTTGGCGTAGGTGGCCCAGGTCTTTTATAGGACGGCTACAATACACAGTAGTAAATAAAATAAACATTACCCAGCAATCTCTGACGTACAACAAAACTCACCTGAGTACGATCCTTTCTCTTTGGTTTTTGTCCTGGTAATAAACTTTGACTCAAACTATCATTGAAAACTTCATCCGACCCACCGCCAGTCTACAAATATTAACATTCACATTTAAAGTGGAATCATCTTAGATAAGAATAGTAAAGAATAATAAGAAGATTGATATATCATCTATTTTATTTGTTACTTAGGAATGTCTTATTAATTTATAACATAGTATACAAGTTAATAAGGCAAAAATTAATTAAAACTTATCTATGAAGGTTCCCCTTTAAGCCAAGTATAATGTTTATACTTAATATAATTTCACATGAAATATCTGATAAGAAACAAATAGACAAATTTAAACTTAATTTGAACAATAAACATGTAAAATTTAACAAATTGTTCAACTTGCAGTTACTAAATAAAGTCAATGTTATGATTATTATTTTACTGTTCATGCATAGACAACTAAAAATAGGAATAATGTTAATAAATGAAATTATGATTCAAAATATTTAATTTTTAAGATAATAAAACCTTAATTTCTTCCTCGCTAAATCCTGCGGGCTGGAATTGAGTTTCAGCCGGATAAGATGATTTTAAATGTGGTTTGCAAAGAGTATTTCGTCTTTGCAAAACAGATAATCTATCAAGATCAGGTGGAGGTAATTTTTGTCTTCCATCTTTCAAATCAGCTGCAAGATAATTTCAATTTTGAAAAATTTAATATATAAAAATATATATTTTAAGTAAAAATATGTATTAACAATAATTAAAAACTTTTAAAATTTG
Source organism: Psilanteris sp. ZL-2020 (assembly GCA_022817085.1). Classification (NCBI taxonomy): domain Eukaryota; kingdom Metazoa; phylum Arthropoda; class Insecta; order Hymenoptera; family Scelionidae; genus Psilanteris; species Psilanteris sp. ZL-2020. The sequence continues at coordinate 593 of JABFQC010003533.1, read as the reverse complement.
TAATATATGTATTTATTATTTAATTTTTTTGTAATATTTATATATATATATTAGAAAATATACATAAAAATTAATATTACTTAGATATATTTATATATTCTTACCTAAATAATTATTATCAAATATTTCTCCCTCTTCATCTTCTACATTAAATGGATTTCCCATTGCTTGAATACTTCTAACGCTATGTCTTCTAGAAATAGTTTCTTCTTCTATCATTTGAATTGAGCTACCGCTTTTCATCCTAAATGATTCTCGGTCTTGTTGAAAATCTCTTCTATCCAAACTGAAATATAACAATTTTATTATATTATTATAATGTAAATTAAAAATTGAGTAAAATTAATATAAAATCTAATAATTAGTATTACCTCATCGTTTTTTGCAACAATGTTTGATCATTCTTTTTTTCACTGATTTTTTCTTTTAAGCTGTGTAATTGGTGCAATGATTGTTCTTTTTCCTGCTTTTCAGATATGAGTTTCTCTCCTACATCCCAATATCGAGTACTTAAATTACTAACATGTTCTTTATATTTATTTATTTCTTCGGTATGCTTTCGGCACTGTTGTTCCATCTTCACTCTATATGAG
>JABFQC010003532.1:0-13944 GCA_022817085.1 Psilanteris sp. ZL-2020 | reverse complement strand
ATCTATATCTATATTCATAGTGAATATAGTTATAGTTGACAGCGTTATAAATTTTGCCACTTATGTATTTTGTCCCTTACCCATATATATATATATACTTTTATTAGTATAATCTGTGTAATTTATACTTAGACTATTACTAAAAATTTCTTAATATATGTAATATTTTAAAACTAGACTCGTGTTTAAAATTTAAATAATAACACATGTATATTGAATATAAATTATTTAGATGAATAGTGAACTTAAAGTCCAGGGTGCCTTTTAAATTTAAAGAAAAAATTAAAGGATGTCTGAAGGTCAAGAAAAACATTCCAACAACCAAATAGATGTCGTGCTTCCACAACAAGGTCTTCTATATGCTGAAGAGACTTTGGAATATGTGCTGTGTAAACCAAAGTTAATGCCATTAAAATCAGTGACGCTAGAAAAGTTAGAAAAAATGCAAAAAGAAGCAGACCAAAAATTGAAAGAATTTCAAGAACAGGAAAAACACCAGTGAACAATTTGATATACTGTTAATGCGGAATGATAGAGCAAGATGAATCTTGGTCCTCTTTTGACAGAAATTATTCTGGCATTTTGCCTAACAGTCACTTTGCTGTATCGCTATGGAAATATCTTTCGACAGCATATTGTTGTAACGATTTCCGTACTGATTGCTTGGTACTTCTCGTTGCTGATCATATTTGTCTTACCGCTTGATGTTTCTTCAGTAAGATGCTTTAATATGTATTTAAATATATTTAATTTATTTACTCTGGTAAAAATAATTTTTAGCTTATATTTAAACTAAATAAAAAATGTAACAGTAAACATATGTTACAGTAATACCATTGAATTACACCAAAAGCGCTACATGTAAGAATTATTTTTACCAGAGTTTATTAAAATAAATAAAAGTGTATTTAAAATTATAAACTTTGAAATTATATGACTGAATCTATTTAAATTTTAATATATATTGTTTATATGTTTTAGACTGTATTCCGACAATGCATTGAACATAATATTCATAAAATAACAACAAATACTGCAGATAATACAACTGTAGAACCCTCACATTCGTGTCGTGAACCATGGTTTAGTGTACCAGATAACGTTTTCCCAAATTTGTGGCGTATTGTTTACTGGACCTCGCAATGTCTTACATGGCTCATCCTTCCTTTGATGCAATCTTACATAAAAGCAGGAGACTTTACTATACGTGGAAAGTTGAAATCTGCATTGATTGATAATGCTATTTATTATGGCAGTTACTTGTTCATTTGTGGTATTTTATTGATATACATAGCTTTGAAACCAGGTCTTGACCTAGATGGGTATGAGTTTATTATATATTATATATTCAACATATATTCAATTGTCATTGATACAGTGTTTGCATGATTAAGAAATATTTTATCCTAATTTCATTGTTAAGAGATCAGAATTAGAATTATTTTGATGTATTATAAATATTATATTTAAATAATTAAATTAAATTTCCAAATTGGTTTAATCATTATTAATTTAGAAAATATAAAATTATTTACTTAAAAAACATGATTATTTTGTAACTTGAAATATTAATATGTAATCTTTTTATTTATTTCAGACAAAAACTGAAAGCAATTGCATCTTCAGCATCAAATACCTGGGGTTTATTTCTTCTGGTGTTACTACTAGGATATGCTCTTGTGGAAGTACCTCGAGGTCTTTGGAATTCTAGTAAACCTGGCTATACTTTACATTATAGTTATTTTAAAGTTGCAAAACTGAGTTTAGATAAATGTGAAGCAGAAGAAAATGTAGATGATGTTCTTGAGGTATTAAATCTCTAATATGATGAGCTTTTTCCAAAATTTTACCATTCAAACTATACATATATTAATATTTTTTTTATCTCAATAATTTTGTTTTTACTATTTTTAATATTACATTAATATAAAACATTTAATTTGTTTACTATATTATTAATTAATTATTTGGTTATCAATTGACTAAAAAAACCTTTATATACAGAAAAACTTTATATATATATATAAATACAATTTTGCAATTCATTAAGTCAGTAAAATATACATAATAAAATACTGTTAATCACCAAGTAATATAAAAATAGTAAAGTAAGATCAGAGAATTTTATAATATGTTGTATACATTTTTTGCGAGGTGTTAGAAAAACCTCTATGTTCTAGTGTATTCTATTGAAAAGTCGAATATTTTAATTAATCCTTTTTTTTTTTAAACTTTTATAATCTGTAATTATCAAAGTTTACAATCAGATTATATAAGCTTGGATTACAATCAGATTATCTGCGATTGGATGTCTGTTCTTCAAAGTAGATATTTGAGTTTCTTCATTGTGTTCAGTATGATACATAATGGACTTGCTTAATAGGACTATGTTGCATGCGAAATAATAAGTATTATATTTCCTAGTATAGTTAACTACCTTACATTTAGGTATATTTAGTGGAAGAGAGTTTCAGTGACACCACTCAAACAATATATCTACTTTATCAAATACCTTTGCAAAATCTGTATTAATCACATATAATTACATCAATTTAAGCCTTCTTGTTTGAGTCAAGCTGATAAAAGAGATACTGATTGAAGACTGACAGATTAGTAATAAGTATTATATATTAATAATAAACAGATCTATATGTATAGAAACTGTGTTGTTTTTGACAAAGTATCTCTTTGACTATAGGTTTTATTTTAATGTGATTATTTTGTCGAAAATTTTAGGTATAGTTCTTATTATTGTTACCGATAGATGATTTGGTCTTGATTTTTTTTCCTAGATTGGAAGATGACATGTAACATCCTATTTTTATGTTATGGGAAAACAATCCTTTCGGAGAGAAACATTAGCCATATTAAGTATGTCAAATTCACTGCAGTGTTTGTTAAAAATATATTCGCAATATCATCAGGTTCCAAAGGTCACCTTTATTTCAATTCTGATAGGACTTATCCTCATGTATTTCAATATCAAATTTCAGGGCATTTGGATGAGAAGTTTCAGTTAGACAATTTATCAATAAAACTGATGATAGAATAGGTCCCTGTTGAAAAGTTGATTTAAAATATTTCTTAAACACTTATAATAGTATTAAAAAGAACTTGATCCATATGAGTAGATGTGTAAAGATATAGTTATGCTTTCTGATAAATATAAACCAAATTATGCCATTTATTTCTGTATTATTTTTAATATCTAATATATAACAAAATATATATCTTTACCATTTATATTCACGGTTTATAATAAATAGGACGTTTCTATTGTATAACAATTATTATTATTAGCAGTATTAGAATAAGTATAATAAGATTTTTTCTAATCAATACATCAATCGAGTACATCAATAAAATGTCAGATATTTAAGGCACATTTAACATATTTTAATATTTTTTGTATAGTTCTGTTAAATGAAAGCAGCATTTTAGTATATTTATTTGTTTAAAAATAGTCTTTGCAAGCAGCGTCTGTCGCTATAAATCCGGGTCATCCGTTTCATCGTAACTTGGAAACAATTTTTCAAAAAGTTCCCGCTGAATTAAAAGATCGTATGAACAGACGTCAGTTACCAGATGATACACCAATTGATGTACCATCTGAAAAGGCGCTTATTCGACTTCATCGTCAGGTATTATTTTAATGCATACTTGCAATGTTTTTTTATTTTTTATTTATTTATTTATTATTTAAAATTATCTATTAAAATAGATAATACATTTAAATAATATTTATTTTTTAGACTATCAAATCTCTTCAAACACTTCAGCGAACAGAAACCCAATGGGGTATTTTAGTAGAAGATATTTTCAATTTAGAAGATGTTGCCAAAAACCAAGTCAGTCATGATAGACGATTCAAACACACATTCCACGTTCGACGTCCTTTCTTGCTGCAATTTTTACTGAATCCTACTATCGGTAAAATAATACTTTTTTATATAAATCAACATACACAATAGCAAGTTTAAGTAATAGAAATTATGTCATGATATATAATAAATAAATATATATGTAAAATTAGAATAAAATTGTTGACTAAAAATATAAATAGTTCAAATTAAATCCAAAAACATGCTTACAATAAAGAGTTCAAAACATCATAAATGTTAGTGTAATATGTTATAAGAATTCTTATTAAATTCTTGATTACACAATTTCATAAATAAAGTGCTGTCTTCACACTTTGTAAGAAATAGATAATTTAAGTATACTTTTTTTTAATATTATGTATTATGTAAACAATTTACTTAAATTTAATTTATGTACAATACAAACTTTTATTTAAATTATGAATACGATAAATTATTTATCTAAATTATTAAAAATTAAAATTTTTTTAGAAATACCATTTTTAAACTATTTTAAACTACAATTAGTAATTATTTGTTTCTAGAATGGTATTGGAAATGTGTTGTAAAAAGTTATGTTCAGAAAATTATAGCTCTGGCAGCAGGGTGTCTTTCCATTGCAGTCGTTTGGTCAGAAGTAACATTCTTTAACGAAAATCCAGTGCTATCATTATTTGCTCAAATCGTTAATATAGCCAAAGTCAAATATGACTATTTTACTATCGAGGTGAATTACATTTAAACAAATATTATATTAAAATACATTTTTTTCAAAATAATTAATTTAAACAATAAATAAATAATTCTTCAATATTATTGAACTAATTTTGATATTTATATACTTACTATACTAACATTATACTTTCTAATAAAGTTCTATTATTAATGATAATATAATAATTCTTATGTTATAATGAATATTATATAATTACAGATTATGTCAACATTGATTATAGCTTATTTATGTTATTGCGCATATTCAACTGTTCTAAAAATTCGAGTACTGAATTTATACTACTTAGCTCCTCACCATCAAACAAATGAATATAGTTTAATATTTAGTGGGATGATGCTCTGCAGACTTACTCCACCTATGTGTTTAAATTTTTTGGGTCTTATTCATATGGATTCACATATTATTAAGACTCATATTCTAGAAACACATTACACACAGGTAAATTATAATTATACAAATGATAAAGTGTACAGTATAAATATACTACATAATGGAAGTAAATGTATTTTACTTTTGCATTTGTGAAATAATTATTTGTTATTCAATTTTGCATCACTTTTATTTGTCTTTTATATTAATAATAACTGTTATGTTTTATATTTTATTGCAATAATAATAGTATATGCGTATATTTTTAAGTAACGGTAAATTTGAGGATAGGTAATTTTGTTTATCATTTCGACAACGTAATATTTCATGAGGATGCTGGGATTCTCAAACGAGAGTTTTGTTAAATTTTTAAATAATTTACTCCTCCCCCCTCCTCAAAATCATATAATAAATAATTGTACACTCGTAACTGGATGTCTATAAAAAGTATGTTCCCAAAATATAAAATAATATAAATATATATTTATGTTTCCAGAGAGATTCGTTCCCTCATCTCCAACTCCCTTAAAATCTAATAACATTAATAACCAGCAACGTGTTTTTAAGAGCATCCTCAAATGCATCATTCAGCACTCTGCATTAAATACTATTCTCTAAAATCGGCTACACTTTAATATTTTCTCAATGGAAAAGAATGTCTTCCTGTCCTTCATTACTTCATTACTCATATATGTATACTATAATATCTATTAACATATAAAAATGTTTAACTTGTAATAGAATAGTTTTACATACAAAATAATTAAAACTTTAAACAATATTTATAAGTTTGTTCGTGTCTATTAAAGTGCATATTTAATTTATATATATATATATATCTTTTTATTTCAGGTAATGGGTCACATGGATGTCATATCAATAATTTCTGATGGGTTTAATATTTATTTCCCAATGGCCATTCTTGCATTTTGTCTGGCAACCTATTTTAGTTTAGGTAGTAGACTATTATCAGTACTAGGATTCCAACAATTTTTAGGTGACGATGAATTGACAACAGATCTTGTTGAGGAAGGATGTGAATTAATTAAGCGAGGTATGAAGGTTAATTTTCACATCACATTTCATAATTTGGATAATATAGTTGTATAATGGATAATTGTTCATTTTTTATAATATAAAAGTATTAACACAATAGATTTAATTGTTTAGTAATGTTTTAACTTAATAAATGGACGGTGTTTGTCATATATTTCTACTTTAGAACAACAGAAGTATTAATGTAAAATTAAATTACAAATTACTTGAAGCTACAAAGTTTATGTATGATAAAGATTTTAAATCGTGCTCGCAACTCATAATGATACTAGTATATTATATTATTCGAAACTTCACAATTAGTATTACATTTTTTTCAGAACGTCGAAAACGTCAAAGGGCAGAAGATTCTTTAAATCGAAGACGTGAATTTCAAGAAAGATTCAATACTGCTGGAAATATATCTCGACATAGAACAAGGCAAAGCACTGATACAGGTAATTAATCTAAGGAGATTGTATCTTGTGACGTAATAATATTATTAAAATATTTATTAATTCTTTGATTTTTTTTAATGAACATTAAATTTAATAATCCTATTTATTATTACTGTTCATTAATATTTTTACCGTTTGTTGATCATTTAAAACCTAATGGAAAACATGAAAATTAAAAAAGGCAATTTTGCAGTGAGGTCATTGAAAAGGGACGTATCTATCGAGTCAGCACGTGCCGGTTTACTGCGTGATTTTGACCCTTCTGAATATTATGTTGGTATGACATTTGGCTCGGAAAGTTATGGCGCCAATAATAGGTTCGACCAAGATTTCATTGGCGATGATTACGTAGATTTAGGACCAGACAATCTGCATTCATTTACTATGGGTGGAAATCGTGTAGGACCTCCACCGCGAGGCATTTTTGATGATATTTAAAATCAGCACTGATTGTGTTTCATACTACTGAGGAATCTCTTATTTTTATATTAATACTGCAAGATATAAAATTGGTGATTTTCATATTCACTCACCATAACTATTTATTTGCAATAAGATTTTTTAAACTAAGAATTTTGTGGTTCACAAATTGTTAATGTGTGATTGAATAATCAAGAAAAATTCATGATTAAAACTGACTAATAGTTTAAAATATTTATATATATATATATATATATATAGATCAGACTAAAAAAGTCAATTTTATCTCCTTTTGTCTTGCAAATATTATAATTTATTATTTATAATATAATAATTTAATTAAGATTTCAATTTGGATGATATTAATAAAAATAATAATAATTGTTATTATTATTTTTATACCAATGATCAAAAAAATTATTAACTTTGAACAAAAAATTATCAAATAATAGTAAAAAATAAACTATCACGAGTATTATTCTTGTGAAATGAATAAATTTATTAATCAGTTAAATATTAATAAAATTTTATTTATAATATTGGTTACTGAAATTCGAAGTGTATTTTAACGTATACACTATCTTGAGTTCTAAGACACGGTTCTAATGTAGATAACGAGTGAATTTTTTGCGGGTCGTGGATTGAGGCAGAAAATTTTATATAATTTGTTCAAAGTAAGTTATTTAAAATTACTAAACAAATAACAAGAATATAAAATCTACGATACACTAAAAATTCAGACCTCGTTAAGACTAACATAGAAGTGATATAATTGTAAAATAAAAAATATATCATTAATTGTTGCCAATCGAATGCAGTTTTTCAAATATCTCAGCGTATATACTTTAATTATGAAAAGCACTAGCTTCTTGTTCAGCAAAAATCAGAGTTGTACATTCATATTTTTTAATATATACAGACATTATTTCACAAACCCATAATTCTTGATTATTTTTGCTTCAGAACAAATTAAACAACATGTTAAACTTATATATATGAAGATTATCAAGAAAAAAAAATTTATAGTTGATTAAAATAACAATAAAAATAATTTTTCAATTCATTTTTTATTTTTACATAAATTTCTTTTTTATAATTAATTAATTAATTATTTTTATTTCAATTTTATTAATTAACTTTCATTTTATATAAGGTTTATATTAAAATTAAAATAAATAATTACTAATATAATAATATATATGACCAAAGTTTACGATTCGTCTCGTTTTGGGCACGAGACAGTTTTTGCAATATGTGCCAAAATGTTATTTACAGTCAAAACATAACATTTAAAAAGGAAGAAGGGGTTGGAGATTATGGTGGGATTGAAAAGGTCAACAGCTCTGAGAAGTGGTTCGAAAAACGGAGCGCTGATAATATGACTGAGTACATTTTAATAAACTTCATAAAACTTATATTGTTTTTTGTGTAAAGCTTAAATTACAAAGTACATTAATTATACACTTAAATTATACAAAATTATTACATAATAGCTTATATTTTTATTATAATACTGAATAATATTACATTTTACATTAAAGTAGGCCATATAGTTACTTTTGATGCACTATTTTATTTCTATTATTACGTGCGTATGATGGTCAGAATGGATCAGTTTTTTAATTATTAATATAAATAATATAATTAATATTTAATATTGTTTACAATTATCTACTTTATTTATCATTATCAAGTGTCAATTACAGTAAATAAATTTTAATTGCTGGTTCATTTTATGTTATGCAAAATAAAAATATGTTATAAATGATTAAATTTATTTATAATAATTATCTTGTTTCTCTAATTTAATTTTTTTGAAATGAATCTATATTACACAGAAAATAATAATTTTAATATGAAATAATTACTGAGATTAAAAAGGAAATTAAAATAATATCAAAACTGATACTGATTTATGTTAATATATTTGCAGTTTTAACTGAACATCTTACTGATAAAATTTATTCAACTAATAAATAAGTGTATGTTGATTTATAATTATATTTCCATCCTAAAATAAATTTATCCGGTGATTAAACTTTACTTATTAAAATAATTTATGTTTAATTTTCATAAATAATAATGCTAGTTTTAATTAATTTTAAAATAGGTATGAATACAAATTTACATTATTAATTCAAATAATATTCAGATATCATTAATATTAAATAAATATTTATATATAAGCTAACACAATATTTATATATAACAAAATTTATTCAAAGTAGTTAGTAACTTTTTATTATACAATTTTATATAATTAAATATTATTAAGCATTCAATAATGACTTTTCAGTATTACTTCCGATTATTTGTATGTATTTATTATTATTTATTCAAATATAATAATAATTGTATACAAGTGTATACTCATTAAATAATATTTAAATTATTATTTTATATATTTTAATCCAATAAATTAATTGTAACGTTATATAACATATTATATATTTAAAAATATGAAAATATCAAAAATTACAATAGAATTTATAAATAAAATAATAAATTTTAATTTATTAGCTAAACTTAATTTTTTATCAAACCAATGAATTTTAGTTAATGAACAATATGTAGAAAACGTACTATAAAATAAAGTTTTATACTTAATACTATTAGGTTTTTATCACACAATTAATTGAAACTGAATAATTAATTGAATTCATTTTTTATTGTTATTTTTTATGATAAATTAATATACAACTCTGACAAGCTGTCAACTACGGAAAATCCATCCATAATTTGCCCGTTTTTGTTGGCGATCCTTGAACAATAAACTACCAAGTAGCATATATTGTAGTCGCATCTAGAAGTATTTAGAGGAACTAGTTATAAAGGTGATTGTAAAACGAATAGAAGTCGTTCTCTTGATGCGCACATCTTTCCGAATTGTAAATATCAAATTTATGCGATATTATAATCTATTTGTTGGCTGAGTATTTATTGATTTTTGTTGATTATAAATGAATTATTTTAATTTACGTGTAAATCATTAAAACTCGTTAAATATTTTCTATGATTAATGTATAAGATATTATGTTGAAAATATGAATGGAGAAAATTGTCAATTCGGGATTTACGCAATTGTTTCTCTATCAAAATAGAAAATATATAGTAATACTTATAATTTCATACTTAATTGGCATTTGAAAGTTATATTTTTATAATTTAATTAAATAATTATAAAAAGATTAATTTATTAAATTAATTTAACAAACTTTTTATCGGAATAATTTTTTATATTATTTAAAATAAAAATAAATATATATAGTTTATTGTGTATTTTGTATTTTGATAGAATTTTTGATGTAGTCAAGTTAGTAATGAAATTTTTTACAAGTGTAGGTAAGATTAGTCGTGATTAAAAGAATGAAATTAAACACTTTGGTCATACACAACAAAAGATTAATTACATACACTCGATGCACTTGTATTTTACTTCCCATTTGTTCCAAGTTCCAAAGTTTTTCAATATATGCCGCTCTTATTTTTTTGCGAATTGAATAAAAAAAGAGCATTTCCTGAACAAAAAGGGGAGAAAACAAGAACTTCGAGTGTATTTAAAGTTAATTAATGCATGGAACGCTTTATGGTGTAATCATGTACAATTAACAGCAGTGTGATGTAGTGCAAAAACATAAATCCGCAATTGTAAAATATTACAAATAAATCCATTAATCATTATATAAATTTATTCATTATTGCAACACTGCTTTTTTTAATTTATATAAATATTTTTTGTTTATATTTTTAATATATGTAATACATATTAATAATTTGCATGTGCTTGATTTTTATTAGAATATGGAATATATAATAAAATGAAATCACATTTTTATTCTGTAAATAGAAATATTTTTAAAATAAAGTAATTTATAAAATATGAATTTAAACATTGTAATTGAACAAAAATATGCACAGAAATACCATATAAACAACAGCTTTTATATAAAAAAATACAAACCTTTCTAATTTTATTTATATACAAAAATTTACACGAATAACAAAATGTTCTTATCACTCATTTCCCCTACCATAAATGCATTCAAAATTATATATTAATTTATTTACACTTATGAAGAAATTATTTAATTTGATTTACAGAATCATAATTATAAGAAATAATTTATTAATCAATTCTATTGAGAATAAAATTGAAAATTATATGAATTTAATTAATAATTAAATGAATTTCAAAAATCAAAATACTTAAAAAAATTTTGTAATGCATGATAAATCATTCTTAGATCGATTGATCACTAATCTTTGATAAAATACTAATTTTTTAAATATGTACAAAAATCTTTACTTAAAAATAAGCCATACTTAAGAAATACATAATACTCGTACACACGTGAGTACGCTCATTCAAAGCGTGTCAATTTGAAAAAAAAACTGAGAATGATGGTAAGTGCCCTGTAGTTACATTTACATTATACTAAAAAAAGTGAACATCGGAATATTAGATCCATCTCTATATTCAAATGATTAATCAAAAAACAAAATTATACTGTAGCATTATAATATTAAGAATTATAGAATATAATTTGTAAAAACATATTTATTTTTAACAATAAAAAAAAATGTACAAAATACATAATAGACATAATTTATTGACAAGATAAATTATCGTCTCTGTTTTTTTCTCATCTTCCCTCCATGATTTTGATTCAATCCTTTTCTCTTATTCTTTTTATTAAAACTTTTACTAGATAATTTATGATTTCTATTCATTTCCCATTTAAGTTGCTTTGCATTTGAACCATCCATATCACTCAAAGTATTACTTGCTCCAGATTTTAATTGAGATAAACCTTGTTCTTCAAGCATCTCTGCAAATTTTTCTGCTGACATAAACATATTTGCTATCGTTTTCTTTGATTTTTTGGCCTTCTTTTTATTACTTTCTTCGTCATCATCAAAACTTATATCGCTGGCTTCATCATCAATATCGTCCAAACCTAAGTCACTTTCCATATCTTCATCACTAATACAATCAAAATCAAATTTCTCTAATTTTTGTATACTATTGTTACACCTATTATTGGCACCTGCGACATCTATTTCTTCATCATCTAAATCTTCAATGTCTTCATCATCAAAATCTTCCATATCTTGATTATCAAGATCTTCCAGCTCTTCATCATCTATATCTTCTATATCATCTTCAATTAAATTTTTTCCTGAAAATATTTATTTAAATTTTTATTAAATTTATACTATATAAATTACGGTACAAATGAAACATTCTAAAAATTAAAGTAATGTTAATATGAAAAATATATATAGAATTATAAAAATGAATAAATAAATAAATATTACAGATTACCTTTCTTTTTCATGCCTTCAAAGTAATCTGCAGCAATATCCATATCCTCAAGATCATCTTCATCATCAACTTTCCCCCCCATTCTGTCTAACATTTCATTAAATTCTTCACTATTAACGCTTTCAATATCATCTTCTTCATTGTCGTTAGTAGCTTTAGTAGTTTTCTTTGAACGCATATATTTGTATAAAAACAATTCATCGACAGGAATTTGATTTTCGTCTGTATTTAAATAAACAGAGCTATCGACGGCTACTTTTCTCAAACCCTGAGGATCATAAATTTTATTTTTGGCTAGAGGATCTCTTTTTTTCTTCATATCAATCTCAGTCAATTTTTTTGGATTTTTAAAAACATAACGATCCAAGAATCGAATTGATGTCAAATCTTTCAAAGGATCACCAGTATATTCAATATATTCTCCTGCGAAATATAATAAAATATATATTACTGTTATGTAGAAAGGAAAAGTATTTCAATAATATTTTATATTTTCAATAATACTATTAAATATAAATTTAATGAACTAAATGTTAAGAAATATATTTTAGAAAATGTGACATTAAAAATTAGAAAAGTAAAATAAAACTCTTCACCTTTCATAAGGTTGTTAGCAAAAAGTGATACACTTGGATGAAAATGAGTTATTAATGCGTTAATTTCTTCAAAATGTGCATAATATCCTCCAGCATAAAGCGGATTTCTACAAAATGGATCATATGGTTTAAATTTTACTTCTTCTTTTACATCAATCTCTGAAATGTTGTCATTACCGCTTGATGGTCCCATTTCTACATTTGATAAAATTATATCTTCAGTGTTATCTTTACGCATATCCTCCTCTTTTATAACTTCTAGTTCCATTTCTTCTTCATGTTCTTCATGACTTATTATAATTTCTTCAATTGGTTCTTCCTTAATTTCTGTGAGATATGATTTTGATAGAACGTTCCTTATATCTTTTCTTGACTAAAAATAATATGTAATTATAATTTATTTTTTTATCAAAAGTAGAGTAATTTTCTATACAGATGTTAATTCTAAATACTTAATTTATTTTTTTATAATAGTATATTTAATATAAAAATGAAACAAATTACACAGAATAATTATTATAAAATATAATAAAATCTATAATACAAATATAAACAAATTTTCAAATAATGCACGTGGTTTTTTGTAACTGAATTAATTTTTAGACAATTCTTTCTCATGTAAAATTCATTCAAAACACATCATAATAGGTATAGTATAATATATAGTAGAAATAGTAATAGATAAACACAGAAACATGCTTTAGGTCCCTGAGAACTATCTACATATTCCAAGTATACAATAATTCAACTGTAAATATCTATAATATATGTGTAACTTTACCTTGATTAATTGTGAGATAACATACAATACAGCACAAGTCATATTAGCTGGGTAGTATAGTGTACACTGTAATAATCTTTTTATAAAAGCTATTGCTCTTAATACACTTTTATCTTCTCGAACAGCACGTAAAAATAGATTTAAAAATATTGTTCTTTTTGAAGCAGTTCCAATGTCAGGATCAAATAATTTTTTGTAAAAAGTTGTATAAAAACGGTCAGAAATTGCAGGTGTTTTTCCAGAAATCTGAAAGTAGAAAAACAACATTCAATATTATTATAGTTTATATATATATATGTGATTATATATTTTTAATTTAAAAAAAACCACAGCATTATGGATATAATGGAAATTGATATATAT